>MU223329.1:2726045-2770864 GCA_018584345.1 Thuja plicata
TCTGCATATTCATCAATTCTAACATTTGCACTTTCCACAATTTTGTTAGTGTTAGAATTCAAATATTTGTATGCCTTACTTTTAGTAGAATATCCAAGAAATATGCCTTCTTCTCCTTTAGCATCAAATTTACCATTTTTGTTATCCTTCAGTATAAAACATTTTCTCCCAAAGACTTTGAAGTAACTTAAAGTAGGTGCATATCCATACCATAGCTCGTAAGGTGTAGAATTTGTACCTTTCTTGACTTTTACTCTGTTCAGGGTATAAATAGCTGTACTTACAACTTCTCTCCAATATTTCTGTGCAACATTTTTCTCCATCATTAATGTTCTGGCACAATCCATGATAGATCAATTTCTTCTTTCAGCTATACCATTCTATGGTGGCGTCCCAGGTGTTGAAATCTATATTTTTATCCCTTGGTCATTGCAAAACCTGTTGAACTCATTAGAAATAAATTCTCCTCCCCTGTCTGATCTCAGACATTTTAGGCTCTTACCTGTTTCCTTTTCAACTTTTTCCAAGTACCACTTAAATAATTGAAATGCATCAGATTTTTCTTTTAGAAACATAACATTCATCATCCTAGAGTAGTCATCTACAAATAAAATAAAATATTTGTCTCCATAGTAACTTTTCTCACCAATAGGTCCACAAAGGTTAGTATGAACTAATTCTAGAATATTCTCAGAAGTATGAGTTTTTCTTTTAAATCTTGATTTAGTCATCTTGCCCAACTGACATTGCTTACACATTACATTCTTAGGTTTCTTTAACTTAGGCATCCCTCTAAGCTTTTTCAATTTACTTATGCTTACCAAGTTATCAAAGTTAACATGACATAGCCTCTTATTCCATAGCCAAACATTATTATATTGTGCAAACAAACATGTCTCTTCAGCTAAATCCAGATAAAACAAGTTACCTTTTGTTTGCTCACCACCTCCAACTAATTCTCCATTTGAATCATAGATCTTTGCTTTCCTGTGATGGAACTCAACTCTATAACTAGAAGTGTTTAGCTGTGAAACACTCAACAAGTTATACTTAAGATCATCAACCCAGTATACATCATCACATCTAATCTTATTAGTCAAATAAATTGATCCTTTCCCTTTAACTCTACAAGGTGAGTCATTACCAAATTTAACATATCCACCTTTGCATTGATCTAATGTTCCAAATTTGTCCTTATCACCAGTCATGTGATGTGAACAACCACTGTCAATAATCCAATGATCACCTTTACTCATATAAGAAATTAGTGCATTTTTCTCATCATCATCAGAATCATCTTTCATTGCAACATACACTACTTCTATATCATTTTCATCAAATTCGTTAGATTCACTTTCAGAAGCTTCTTCATCTATATAGCATGATTTCTTACCTTTTTCTTTGTAGTCCTTGTACTTTATGTAGTCTCGGTCATCCTTTCTGTCTTTATACTTGCTATCTCTTCTTTCATCCTTCTCATTCTTGTCAGGGCATCTAGCAACAATATGAACAACTTTGTTACAAGAAAAAAAAATAATAGGAAGTTTACCTTTGAATTTTCCTTTTCCTCTTGTTAGTCTTCTTTCCATAAGTACCTAAAGCTCTTCAAGATCATCATCTGAGGTGTCGCTGTCACTGTCCACACATTTCTTTCCTTTCTTAGATTTTTTGATGACCAACTGTGACTTGAATGCAGTTTCAACAGCTTGTGGAGTATATTTGTCAAAATTTGACATCTCAAATGCAGTAAGTCTGCCTACCAAACTTTCCAGAGTTAAATTGTTATTAGGAGTACATCTCAGTTCTTGAATTGTAGATACTCTAAAAGCATAAATAGGAAGAAGTGTTCTCAGTACCTTGCTCATGATAGTATCATCATCAATGACTCCCTTAGCTCCTCTAATAGCATTTACAACTTCCTTTATCCTATCATAGTATTGTACTATATTTTCTCCTTCTTGCATTTTTAAATCATCAAACTTGCCTCTCAAGCTTTCAGGTTTGGCTCTTAGTACATTTGTATCACCTCCATAGATAGTTGTAAGGGTATCCCACATTTGTTTTGCGCTTGTACAATCTTTGATGTCCTCAAATTCATGATAGTTCAGAGATGATGCAAGCTCCAACATTGCTTGATTATGTTCATGCTTCTCTCTTAGTTCTGCAACATTCAGAGTTCCAGTAGGAGCTACATATTCTATTTCAATATGTCATTTAGCAGATTCACCAATACCAGCTAGATGAAATTTCATCAAACTTTGCCATGCAGGAAAATATTCCTTGTTGATCTTTGGTCCATCCCTTTTATACATCTTGATCTTTATCTCCAAGTACCTTCAAAATTTTCAAGAGAACACAGCTCTGATACCAATTGTTAATATGAATTTAGAATAATTGAGAGAGGGGGGGGGGGGGGGGGNGGGGTTGAATCAGTTATCCTTAGGTCTAGATGTGCCCATATAAAACTTTAAATCAACTTCAACAACTCAAATCTGCTCAGCAACAATAAACAATAAAAGTGTGTAGTTTACTGTACTAATGGAATAAGCTTGCAAAAACTTAACAGTAAAACACAAAAATAACATTCACACATTTTTACACCATGATTTAACATGGAAACCCAATATGGGAAAAACCACCATTAACATGCTACCAAAATTTTACTCTTTTGAAGTAATGCCCTGTGAGGAGCCAACCCTATCAAAGGTTACAAAACACACTGTCAAATGTGACCTGGTTAAAGGATTTAATCACCCTATTAGGAGTGGCCTTGTTAGAGGACTTAGAACATTCCAATTTGAATGTCACCTTGTTCAGAGGTTTTATACAATGACTGTTAGGTCAACCTGGTTAAAGGATTTGAACTGATACAATGGTTAGAAAGTAATCAGCAGGCGTGATCTGATTCATACAACTTACTTTGCAAATCCAGATCTAGTTTTAGCTCTAATGCTAATTTATTGAGTGACCTCCATTCTCATCTCAAACTTCATATTTGCTTGGAAATCCATCAAGCAATCTCTCTCTACTTCTTTGTTCAACCTTCTCTGCTTAGGTCTAGCCAATCAGTTAATTAACCATGCAACACTTTGCATTATTTCTGTGTTTAAAAATAACCACAGTAGGTTATAATATACCTCTTCATTTAGGTCAAAAAAATCTTTTGCCACTTAATCAAGATCACAGATCTTAGGTTAGGTCAGATCCAATGGATATTTCCATCTTTACATTTAATTTTCTTCTCCAATACAATCGTTAATTAACCATTGAATCCATGTGCTAATAACAGTTTCTCGTACATTAAATGAATATGGACCAATCTTAATTAATAATGCATATCCCAATAAAATCAATTATGTCGGCCATAGATCTCAAATCTCATCAATAAACAAAATACTGATGGTCAGCCTTACACTTTCTCTCTCAGAATTTCACTAGCGCTTGACATCATCTTTGCTTTTCTCGACATCACCTTTCACTTTGCTTGACATCGACTTTGCTCTGCTCGGCATTAACTTTCCAGTGAATTGTCAGTGCAAGATAAACAACATATCACTTTGCCAAAGTGCTAGATGATCAAGTACCCTGGTTTATACTCATAACTCAACCATTTCCTTGGTCTTCTTGTTATCCCATTCTTTTCAAATCTTCATCAATCAATAGATGAGGTACTCAAACATACAACAATAGTCTCACCAGTTAAGGTTTAACATCAATGAAAACATAACAATTGTCTACATTGTAGCAATCTTTCCAACATTTTGATGCTCTTAGGAGGGAAAAGATTGGCCTGGTTGGCCTATTCTCAGGAATGCGCCAACCTAATTGGCCTATTCCCCTATGTTTTCTCTACAATTTGGACCATATAACGGTCTTGGTGGTAGAGCGAGAAATTCAAACTCCCATTGGCTTTCTTCAAGTTTTTAGCTCTAAAATTTTTGTGAGGAGTATATAAGAAACCTACCTCTCCTCATTTGGTTGTGACATGACATCCTAACCTAAAGTTGAAGTTCAATCTCTTTGGAATCTCAAGCACTCTAGGGTGAATTTCAAGTATCCAACACATTTTCAAAGGAAATATTCTCCATTATAGCATGATTCTCTTCCTCATTAAAGGCCAAGAAGAGGAGACCTCATTCATTCAAGAATATTCTTCTTTCAAGCACATGAATATCAATGTGAATTAATTCCTTCTCAAAGCATGTGATGTCAATCATAAAAACATTGGATAATTGAGGAGTATCTGCAGATCTAGGCATTTTTGAAAGGTATTCTTGATTCTTCTCAACAATTCAAGACACTGCAACAACATTCAAGACTATTTCAAGCATCTTCATAGACATTACGACTCCAAGTCCTTTTTTGAAGGTATAAACATTGAATTTTCATTTTTAGCCCATGATTTTTACCAACATACTTTCAATTCAAGTTTATTTCAATTCCAAGGTTTATTCCTCAATCGAGGTTTGATTGAGGAAAACCCCTCTCTACCCAACAATTTCTCTCTTTTATATGTGTACAAACAGGCAATGCCAATTTTGAGACCAAATCTAGAAAGTGCAGGATCTCGGCTATAGTTTGCAACTGAAAATAGTCAAAAGTGCATGGAATAGGTTTACCCATTCAACCTAGTCCTTGGAATAGGCAAAACAAAAGTCCCAGGAATAGGCTAACCCAATCGACCTAGTTCCTCCAAATCAACTCCAGATTGAATATGCAAGTCAGTTACAGTTTCTAGGTTTTGTTTTCGACAATAAATTTTTTTGGTCAAATCTCTATCAATTTATGTATGCTAAAAATCATCTTCCTTCTCCATTCAACCCTAAATCTTGGATCTCCCTATCATTTCCACATTCATATATCAACTCCCAAATTGCATAATAGTGAAGGAACCCATTACCCCCACTTGGTGCATGATTCTCTTTTAAGCTTGAGTAGGTCATATTCCTTCCAATGCAACATAAAAGGAGATAGATCCTAGTTTATTAGTTCCTCCATATGAGCTATATGAGCACATTATAACCCCTAACAATATTTCCTTATGTTACATTTTGGTGAACCCAACGCCTTCCATTCTACTTTTGATTTGGATAGTTAAATGTGTTTTTCATTAGGTTTCATATGCAATCATGCTTTCTACATGTCATAATCACATTTATGATAGTTATCATGTTGCATAAACTTGATTAATACTCACATTTCCATTTTATATTTGATTTATATATTTAGTTATTTCATTCCATGTAGTGTTTAAATGATGAATTTACTAGTAGTTTGTACTGTTTAGACATTCATTTATTTTATACCTTTTGTGCATGAGTTTTATGACCTTAATTCCTACCTATAACATCTCGGTGAGAAGTTGTAGGCTTATGGGTTCCCTAAAGGGTATTGATCCAGATTCCAAAAGCATCTTCCATGGGAATCTAGGTGAAACTTCTATTCCCAAACATAAAATACATAACATTGTTGAGAATCACTCATCCCATACTTCACATGATGAGGATGAATACTTCACAAGAGTATCTCCCACCCAAGTGTGAAAGCTCGTCCATGATTTGGAAAGGCTTGAAAAATGGTTGGGTCAAGAACATTCTAATAGTGAGGCAATCCCCTTGATTGAAGGATTGAGGAGGATGGTTCAAAATGATGAACATGGTGTTGATTTGTTGTGTGGCTTATCTCATATTATGCATGACAACTTTCCTTCTTGTGATATTCTATCAAGATTCAACTGTGTAGTTTTTTTAGTCAAACTCATTGACCCATGTTTCATGAGTAGTGGTTCACAGGAACCCATCTCTCATGAGAATTAATGGAACACTTAATGTTTGGCACAATGCCTTAGAATAGGTTTGTAAATTATTAATTTCTCTTCCTTTTCCTCAACCCNACCCCCCCCCCCCCCAAATAAATAAATAAAATGAAGAGTCAATTTCTAAAATCCTAAATGTTATATATGTGAAGCACAATTAGTCCCTCACTCACAAAGCTTCCCATAAGGGTTGTTTCTCTTAGCTCGAGCTTTAGGGATCTATGTAACCACCAAACACATGTCAATGATTACTTGAATCATTATCAAAAGAACATTTTGGTATATAAAATTGAAATCACTCCAAAGAAATGACCATCCTCGAAAACCACCGCAAGGATCAAAAAGTTGTTTCCCACTAATGATAGGTGATTTCACGACATATTGATCAATTCCAGTAAACAATTGATGATTTTGTTAGCCTAAATTATGTTCCATCAAGTTAATGCTAATGTCAACATGACATTAGCAATCATTTTACCAATTAGCCCCCTTTATCTTTGTAGTTTTTTATTTTGCAATCTAACATTGAAGGCTCATAACTCAATCACTTGCCCTCCACTTTTTTAGCTTAAAAAAATGGTGGAGTTGTATGCTCTTCATATAGGTGTAGATTGTTTTTAATTTTGGAGTCTAATTTTCCTAAAAATTGTAGATTCTCATATGTGTTGTTAAGAAATTCTCATTTGGAAACTTTTGAGGCTCTATTCGAGCTCTTGGTATAATCTTTCTAAAAAGTGCATATTTTTTTCATGTACTTTGTAGTAATGTAATTAGGGTAGAATTATTTTATATAAAAGATGCTTGGTTTATGTGGCCTAATTAGCATTTGTAGGCACTAAGATCAACAACACTTTGTTGTTATTGGAAAATGACATTTGTAATCATACTAAATATGAAGTCTCAAGGTCATACTTTATTGGAGGGATTCTTGATTGAGTAATTTGATTTATATTTATGTTTTATTTATTTATTTTTTAATATATTGACGATGATGGAATCAAAACAACCTAACTTTCATACCCACTAAACCCAACCATAAGTCCTAGGTACACAAAGTAAATTAACATCATCCAATAGAGATCTTCCTAAAGAATGCACAAAACATGAAATAAACAAAGAAACTTACCAAATGCATTGAAGAGACAATTGACTCCATTTTCCTTCTATCTTCCAAGATATTGCATGTGAAAATTTGGTGCTCTTAGATTTTTAAGCACATGCACAAGAGGTTGTGGGAAAATGGAGATTGGTTGATTGAAGCAAAATTATGCAAGTGAAAGAGTGAAGATATGAGGATGAAAATGATGAGAGGATAATGTTGATAGCTATGGTTCTCAAAGGTCACAATAGCAAAGGCTCATAAGAATAATCATTAGGATATCATAGGGTCATTAGGTTTAAATGCTTAGTAGGATTTCTCATTAGATTTAAATGAGAGGAGAAAATGATTTTTTATAGAAGTCTCATGAAAATAAAGGGTTGAGATTAAGAGGTTAAAATAGGAATGACTAAGATAAGAAGGTAGATGAGGATAATGCAAGGAATAATGATAATAAAATAGATTAAAAGGTTAATGCAAATGAAGAGATGAGATTAAGTGGTAGGTAGAAAATATTAATATTTGATCACACATCACATGATGTATTTGATTTAGACACATTGGGAGATGTGAGAGGAAAAGGATAAATGAATTAATTAAATAAATAAATATTTTATTTTATTTAATAGAGAAAAATGTCAAATGAAGAGGCAAGTGGCATTTTTCATACGTTTACAAATTTAGCGTTGATCTATGTGAGTGGAAATGATTGGTTGAAACAAGAATCATGATTTATTTTTAAAAAAATTGAAGTATTTATTTGATTTATAATAAAAAGGGAGAGTAGGAAATTATACAAATCAATAAATAATATTTATTTATTTAACCATGGGATATATAAGGCTAATGAATTAAATAAATAAATGGAAATATTTATTTAAATAAGAGAGGAAGAGGCCATGATCTCAACCACATACCAAATCACATACTCCACTACAAACATAATTTTATAACCAACATTGACTCATTCCCACAAAGCCATTCTAGATTCACAACCAACAAGCACAAATGATTGGAAAGGCACAATCAAAACAAATCCAATGAACCATAAAATATCATAAGATGAATATAATGACCAAGAGTCCCCAAAGAAACATCTAATAAATACTTGGTTGGAGGATTGCTTGGATATGGTGACATTCAAATATATACCGGTGAACTCATTCACCCAAACATTTCTCAATGAAAAGCCAACAAAATTCATATTGAATATTATAATTTCCAATCTATAAAATGAATATAAACTGGTTGCACATGACCAAAACACATATCTTAGCATACCAAATAGGGCCACCAGTTGTTACTGCTCAGGTAACTAGCTGGACAGAATAAACAAAGTGGCAATTATCATCCAACTAGGCACAACAATTATTGATTTAAGGGGATAAGTTGGCCTTATGATTAACTTTGTATTAACCACCATTAGGGTTAATATATATGTATGTCTTTTAGGAACGCTCATCCCTACCAATTCAGGGGAAGTAGATGCATTGTACCTATTCATATCAGTATAATAGCCAAAGCACATGTGCATATGTGGTATCAAACAACGAAGGGGATCTAAACATCATGTGGACCTCATGAATGTGTAACTACAACATCGTCCATCTTTGAACAAACACATCAGACAAGTTTAACTATCTCTAATAACATAAGTATAATAATAACAACAACAACAACAACAACAACAACAACAACAACAACAACAATAATAATAATAATAATAATAATAATAATATAACATTAGTTGATACTTGTAAATAACCATCCACTTGAAATAGTATGTCATCTTTTGAAAAAACATTACATAAACTATCATTACTAGAGCACCTAAATAAACAATCTACTACATTTCACCTATACAAACATATCATCCAATTCAATTATTAACTACAATTATCAAATAACTATTATAGCACCAATTCCATATTCATAACATAGAAGTATGTTAACACTAATATGTTAGTATGACAAATATGCTCCTCGTCCTACATCCAACCAGGGTTCAGAGTTACATTACCTTCATATAAAGAGAGGGTTGAGGTGGAACTACATCTTCCACCCTTAAGGCTTGACTTACTCCTAGAAGTTGCAAGGGCTAAAATAGAAACAATTCACACGTTAGTCTCGTGGTATGTTTAAGGCATAACCGATAAATCTTAATCTCTGGGAATCCATGTGGGAAAATAGCTAATTTCTTATAAACATAATAAAAAATATTATATTTCTCTCTTTATTCCATCTCAAAATTATAATCAACCACATCATTTTCATTTAATCAAATGAATATCATAAGTATGTGCATGCCTTCTACCAACCATTAGGCCATGTCATCCAATAAGAGTAGCATAATGGAATAATTTCTAGCTAAATGACTAATCATGATCACACTAAAATGTGCTTTTCACAGACAAGGTTACCAATAATTTCAAATCTACAATCTCAAGCATAGCAATGAATTAGATATTTTCCATTCATTTTGGTCAACCAAACACATATTATCCCCTAACAAGTACCAATTTATAGTATTTTTTGTTAATTTTGCACATAAAAGATATTCTAAGGCACACATGAGCACCTAATTGATGATCATCTTAACACATTTTAAGCAGTATAACTCATTAATTTTGTTGATTTTCTTAACAACATTGCTATTTTCAACCACTCTCTTCATGTATAGGAGACATAAATTAAACATACAATTTAAAAATTTCCAAAATTTGTACACAAAATAACACCAATACTCTCAAGTTATGATCAAACACACACTATTTAAGCACATGAACCCATTTCTATAGCTAGTATGCAACTAATAATAGAGAGAGATATGCCTTAATAACAACACATTGAACCACACAAAAATAGAGGTACCACAACACTGGACTCAGGAGCAACACGTGTCATTATGCTCCAAGGTACACATACTAACCCCAACTAAACCAAATCCATAACCCACACCCAATGGTTTCCTACATTTGCTTCCTCACATACACTCCCCAAGTCCACATCATACATCCTTTGCGAGGAATTCATGTTACAACATAGGACCAATGTTCATAAAACACCAGAGAAAACTAGTTTGGCCACCAAACTTCACAAGTAAAAGAAAAAAAATAGGCATTATAAATAAGAAATAAAATAAAATAAGAGGTCACAACAATAAATCAATCTTTAAATAAATTTCATAGATGGTGGCTAAACTCTCACAATCAAAGATAAACAAGTCTACTGGTCCACACAAACAAATGAAAGAAATCATGAAACTTACATTTTACACCACTGCATGACTATAATTCTAGTCACTTGACGAGGAAGGAGGAAACCATCAATAGTGGTAGGTCATCGCATAAAACTTTTATTGAGCACTCATATTATACCCAGTACAAAGTCAACACTCTAACAGGCTGATACACAATAGGGTAATGGACACACATACCTCACATAGAGGATAGAGTTCCCCATTCTACCACTACACTACTCAAGCACTGGTTCACACATCCACCCGAGGGTACACATGCATGGAACCACATGCTAATGCTACACACATCATCCATTTCATCTTTCACTAGGATACATACCATCCTACATCATAAACACACAAAATTGCTTCTACTCAATGCATATAATCCAATATAAATCATCAAATGATTTCAAATATAGATAAGAAATTTTGTTAACCACATGCATACTAAAACCAATTCAATTAATTTCATTTTATTGCATCAAACATCAAGGTTGTTCACCCTATTCATCTCAATATATCATACCAATGTTCGTTGGTTACAAATACAAATTTGAGGCCCTAATAAAGAAAAAAAAAACTACATCACAATCTCATTTGGTACAAGAAATCAACAAATAGCATTAACATTTCACCCAAATAGTGCATTTTATGTATACTAAGATAAATTCATGCAACATTACAAATTCTGTTGGAGCATAATGTCCTCGTTTTAACTTTATGTAATGCTGCCACTTTAGTGTTCTTTTGATGCCTACACACAATTTTATTATTTTTTGATAATTTATAAAGGTTCCTATCTTATTTCATGCATTGATTCTACCCTTACCCATATACATTTATGATATTTCTTCCAGTATCACACTTGCATCACTTTCCAATTCCCCATTATCTATTTACCAACCAAAGAGAAAAAAAAAGAAAGAGAGAGAAAATGAAGTTCTTATTTCTAGTAAACACCACTATAGTTTTTATCCATTTGAATCCCACAATGCACACTGAAATAGGTTAGTACAAACCCTTTTGGAAATACAAGAAGGACACACACACACACACACACACACACACACACACACACACACACACACACACACACAAATATCACATTGCATTCTAAACATGTTTGTAGAACCATCCAAACAAAAGCTAAAATTAACAAGTATCCTCAAGCCACTTCAAAGTCATTAATCAATGGTTCCCATACGGGGTTATGACACCAAAGTAAGAACACCCAAGGAAGAAATCTAATCTTCTACAAGTCTTATGATAGTGAATTATACAATATAAATTTCCTAATCAATCTTTACAACCTCCTAATATCACCTAAATTCATTAATACAACATGATACAAACATGATTCCAATCCTTTCACTATATGTCATTAATCATGGCAACGAGTTTGCATTATATAATTAGAAAGGCACAAGGGGTCAAACACTCACTTAATAACCTAAAGAAAACCCACAATGGAGAGAATACAAAATGAGGGGTAATTCCATATCCTTGGTGTTTCATAAATATCATCTCAATCCAATGAATCAACAAGAACACATTGCTACTCCAAGGTCCACTACTTCATGCTTCGGCCCAAAAGCACCCAAAAAGCACAAAATAAACCATGCACTCAAATACATGAGTCCAATTAATGAGTTAGATAGAATCACATCAAGGAAACACACTAAAAATTATGCTAACACAATATCACACAATGAGCACAAACATGCCAGAGCTCTCAGAGCACGAACCTAGGCTCTGATACTTGATGTCATGCCTCGTCCGAGAACCCTTTGGAAAAAATTTCAATAAAACCACACCAATTTTTATTTGTTTAAACTAACACAATTATATATATATATATGAATAATGTAAATACATCCATAGAACACATGTAATGTATTTGCAAGCACTAATCTATCAATGCAAAAGGAATCATGCTCTTCATTGTTCCATCTTACTATGAGTTCAGTGTCCCCCAAGGGTTCCGCGACCAGCATGCTATAACCATGATAAGAGATCCTAATAATGTCCTCCATTGATGAATGAAATCCTAAAAAAATCCCAATAGCCTTACTAAAACTACCATTGATAATTAGTCTCTCAAGACAGAAATCACTCTAAGACTAGGTCAAAGTTTTGCTCAAACTGCACACTTGACATGTTTGAGAGTCTCCTATGAAGATATTGTTGGATGATATCAGATTTGGGTACTGCTTATGTTTTTTATATTCATGTTTTGTTACTGATGTCAACATATGTTTCTATTGAGAGTACAAACTGGTTATTTTACTGACAGAAGTGCACAAATACTATACGGATGTTTCTGGATGATCAAAGTTTGTGATATGAAGAAGGATGTGTGTTGACCTTATTCCTAAGGTGTCTTGGATTTATATTACATATTGAGGATGCTACAGTTTTTTTAGTGAAGACTATTTTCTGGACTGTAACTGTGATGCTTGACAGAGTAGGTCTCTGTGTTTTGCGTATATCTTACAGGCAAAGATATTTCAGGTGATGCAAGCTTATTTAATGACAAAGGACATATTAAGGAATGTTGGGTATTGATTGATTGTCATGATAATGTTGGTGACATCAGCTGTGGTGTGCATTCTGGAGGAGACCTATTTGGTGGTCGACTTCAAAGATGTAGCGTGTATTATGCATTGTGAGCATGGATTGCGGATCTTGGAATATAACTGATGTATTGTAATTGATGTTTACTTGTTTTAGGCACCTTGTGTATCTTAGCAAGTAATTAAATAATTATTTGTATATTGGAAAGCCTTAATTGGCCAACCTAATCAATTGTTTGTATATTGGGAAAGCTTAATTGGCCAACCTAATGAATTATTGTAAAAGGTATATATGCAAGATATTTTATTTTGGAAAGATGTGGTAGATATTGAAAAGACAGAGAAGTGTGGAAGTTGTGAGGCTTGTTTGGATGCTGGATGTAGAGCAAAGTTTATGATTGTTATTCCTTATTGGAATTGACCAAGCAAAGATAGTTGCTATTAGACAACTCACTTGATTGTATATTCTGTATTTACACTTGTTCGAATTGTTAATCCTTGAGGGTGGCTTTAACCTTCTTTGGGAAGTGTGCCTAGGCAGTGAGCCCACTATTACTCTTGATTCCTAATAGGGTTTGTCCTTTAACATGGACTATGTACTGTAATGTTGTAACAAGCTCCTAACATATTTTAAAGGGATACTATACTCCCAGTACATCATTTGTTGGTGCTAATTCCCTCTGAGGTTTCAACTTTAACAGGGTTTCCTTGACAATAAGTATTGTGTTATTGTGTTGGCATTTACTGTGTTATCATTTGCATTGTTTTTTTGGTTTATAAAGCTTAAAGTTTAATGATCTATATTACAATTGATTCACACCCCCTCTTAGTTTTCTTATGGAGTATTATTCCTAACAATTATTATAAGAGCTATTGGTCCTTAGAGAGAAAGCTTAACAACTTGAGGTGATCCTGAAGATGACTTACTACAAGAAGGATAGTCTGAAATTTGATCCTGAAAACTTTGACAGTTGGAAAAACAAGATGAGAACACATTTTCTATGTTTGGGAATTAACTACTGGATGATCATGAAAAAGAAAGACAAGATAGTGACTGAGAATGAATTGGAGAAGGTTACTGAAGATGATAAGAAGCTATTTTCATGTAATATGGTTGTAAGGGAATATTTGATCAACGCACTTTTTGAAGGTGAAATCATAGAAGTAAAAGACTTGGATTCTGCACATGAGATTTGGACAAGATTGGAAGCATTGTATATAGGAGATAAGTTTACTAAACAGGAAAAGCTACAAAACTGGAAGAAAAAAATGGAATCAATGAAGATTATAGAAGATGAGAACATTAAGGCATATGCACAGAGAATTACTAAAGTAGTTACTAGAATTAGAAACTCTGGAGGTACTTATAGTGAGGAAGAAGTGATTGTGAATATACTCAAATCTTTGAAACCTATTTACAAAACTAAAGTACAAGCTATAGAGGAGATTATACCTTTGACACTGAACTTTCCTAGAGATATTTTGATTGGAAAGCTAACTACTTTTGAGGCTGAAGAATTGGGAGATTCTTTACCTAAAGTTGAGTTAGCATTTAAGGTGACTATCCATAGAAATAAAAATACCTTGTTTGGAAATGCGAACACTAGCAATGATGACCTGGGAGAAGAGCTTGGAGACTATGTTAATGAATGGGAACAAATATAGGAGGAAGAAAAAAATCTAGACAAAGTGGTAGCACTGATTCCTAGAAGAGAAAAGAGAGGTAAGGGTAAATTTTAAGGCAAGTTACCTTTGAAATATTTTTCATGTAATAAGATTGGTCATTTTGCATCTCGATGTCCTACAAGAGTTCCAAAGCACAAACCTATGTTTTTCAAATCTAAGTATTCAAAAGACAAGGAATGTTATTATGCAAGTGAAGGTGTATCTAATGATGATGTAGACTATGATGAAATTGGATTTATTGCTATTAAGGATGATCAACCATTGCATGAATAAAAATCCTTAGTATCCCGTGTTGAAAATAAATTAGAATGGGTTATAGATAGTGGTTGTTCACATCATATGGCTGGAGATAAAAATAAGTTTGCGAGTCTAAAAAGATATGATGGTGGTGTTGTTAGATTTGGTGACAATACTCCTAAGCTTATTATTAGATTTGGATCTATTTCTCTGGATGGAAAGACTAATACTGACAATGTACTGCTTGTTGATGGAATTAACCATAATCTGTTGAGTGTTGGGAAGTTAGTGGATAGAGGTTATCAATTGAAATTCATTGATGGGAAATGTTCTATCAGAAGTAAATCAAGAGACTTGATCACATTTGGTACTAAATATAGAGGTAATGTATTTAAATTGAACACATCTGAAGCTTCTTGTTTTATTGCAAAGGTTGATGAAAGTTGGTTATGGCACATAAGATTTTGTCATGCTAACTTTGATAACATTGTAAAGGTGAGTATGACGAATATTTTAAGAGATCTACCTAAGATTGTGATACCATCTAACACTATGTGTAGAGAGTGTGTTATGGGGAAAAAGACTAGAAGCACTTTTAAAAGCAAATCTTATTCAACAAAAGGGAAGTTGGATATGGTGCATACAGATCTGTGTGGTCCTACAAGAACAAAATCTTAATACTGTGAAAGATACTTTATACTTTTTGTTGGTGATATCATTTTTGGAGGCAATGATAAGATGAGTAAGAAATTCTCTAAAGAAATGGAAAATGAATTTTAGATGTCAATGATTGGTGAGATGAAATTCTTTCTTGGTTTACAAATTAATCAGAATAAGAATGGTATCTTTATATCTCAGACCAAGTATCTTAAGGAAATGTTGATTTTTTTTTGGAATGGAAGATTCTAAACCTGTTGGGACACCCATGGTGACTGGATATAAATTGACTAGTAATAATGAGAGTCAATGTGTTTTTTAGACAAAGTATAGATCGATGATTGGTGGTTTACAGTATCTAACTCACACTATACCAGATATTGCCAATGCAGTTGGAATTATGGAAAGATATCAAGCAGGTCCTAAAGAGACACACCTTGTTGCTGTGAAAAGAATTTTTCAGATATTTGAAAGGAACAATAGAATATGGATTGTGGTATGAAAAATTAGATGACTTTATTTTACAGGCTTATAATGATGCTGATTGGGCAGGTAATGTGGATGACAGAAAGACTACAAGTGGTGGAGCATTTTTCCTTGGGAAAAGGATGGTTTCTTGGTTTAGCAAGAAGCAAGACTGTATTGCTTAATCTACTGCTGAATCAGAGTATGTTGTTGCTGTAATAAATTGTACACAAGTTGTTTAGATGAAACAAATGCTAAAGGACATTGGAATAATTTTTGAAGAGCCAATGGTTATCCATTGTGATAACAATAGCACAGTGAATATGTCAAAGAATCCTGTAATGCATTCAAAGACTAAGCATATTTATATTAAGTATCATTTTTTGAGGGAAAAGGTACCAAAGAAAGAGATTAGACTGGAGGATATTAGCACAAAGGAAAATATAGCATATATATTTACAAAACCTTTTCTAAAAGATGCTGTTGAATACCTCATAAGCATGCTTGGGGTGACAGCCCCTCCCAGTGGCAATTAATTAATGCAGTCATGCATCAGTCCAGTGGCTTTCAAAGCTATATCATTTTTTGGACTTGATGTATGGATCTACTCCTCAGGGGGAGTGATCATAGGAACACTATGGAGCATATTTGGGTGATCTTGCACCTGGTTGTTAGACATGAAGATTTGAAAAATATACACCTTATAGAAGATTAAACATGAGTTATGGCACGACTTTCCATTTCTACCAAAGGGGGAAAGATTCTATGTGAAAATCCCAACTATTTTGGGGAGATTTGTGTTGAGGATATTGAGAAGATTGTATTGAGAGAGAGAGAGAGAGAGAGTAATTTTTGGGTTGATGGATTTTCCCATATGTTTCCATCAATGACAAAGGGGTATATTTTTGGATGATATCAGATTTGGGTACTGCTTATGCTATTGATATTCATGTTTTGTCACTAATGTCAACATATGTTTCTATTGAGAGTACAGACTGGTTATTTGACTGACAGAAGTGTACAGATACTGTACGGATGTTTCTAGATTATCAAAGTTGGTGATATGAAGAAGGATGTGTTTTGACCTTATTTCTAAGGTCGCTTGGATTTATATTGCATATTGAGGATGTTACAATTGTTTTAGTGAAGATTGGTTTCTGGACTGTAACTATGATGCTTGATAGAGCAGGTATCTATGTTTTGGGTATATCTTACAGGAAAAGATATTTCAAGTGATGTGAGATTATTTAATGACAAAGGACATATTGAGGAATGTTGGGTATTTATCGATTGATGTGAGAATGCTGGTGACGTCAGCTGTGGTGTGTATTTTGGAGGAGACCTATTTGGTGGATGACTTCAGAGATGTAGCGTGTATTATGAATTGTGAGCATGGATTGTGGATCTTGGAATATAAATTATGTATTGTAATTTATGTTTACTTTTTTTAGTGATGCAAATACCTCCACTTCACCCCCAAGGAATCCTAATTCAACTCAAGGTTTCACAATACTCTGGCACACCCTTAAGGAACTAGGCTCATCTCAAAGGTTAGAATGGAAGTATCTGACTTTAGTTACTCCAAAAAATCCTTATAACATCATGACCACAAGTTTTGTAACCATATTTGACAAGGATTCAACTCTTAACATCCAACCACCCTTTCTAGGCCTGTCTTAGTAGCCCTTTCCAGTGAGAAATCTGTCCATAACTTTCCAAAATCCCACACAAATTGGTGAAAAAATAGGTTTTCAAATACCCTTTTCCATTTTATAAAACATATCTTAGAATCAATGGCTTAACATTTGACTGGTGAACAAATCCTTCTCCATGCACTCACCAACTTTAAGCCTAATTAGTCCCAATTTACAAAGCAACTACTAAAAAATTTCACACACCAACCTCCCAACCAAGAAAAAGTCTTCATTCATGGTTAGAAACAACACCTTTTCAAGTTTTTAGGTTTCTAAACACTCATCTAAACCTTGGTTCATTAAACCCTCCGTTTTAGGTGCTCTAACCTAGGGCTTTCTCAACCAGACCTCTCCAAACTTCTCCAGATTCTCCCAATGGACCTAAAACCTCCTTATGGACCAAAATAGACAATATAAAACATAAAAAAACCCCATAATTTGGATTATTTGTTCACATAAATCATTGGTGTTAAACTGTGCACTTTCAAACAACAACTTACTCCATCTTTGTGGTCTCTCATCCACACTCCTTCAGATCCCTACAATAAAATAATTATACAAGGATATAATACATATATTTAGACACCTACCACCAAGAAAATTAACCACAGAGGTTGGGAGAGTCAAGAATCTATTAAAGCTTCAAAATAGACAATTACTGATTGTAAACGCAGTCTAGGAACAATCAACAATAAACTTATATTCCTTGCTTCAAAACTTGACAAAACAACAATCTATCTGAATATAATTGATAAAAAATCAATATACCATAATTATAATCCTTTTTCCAATCAAAAACATGTTATAAAACATGTTAGAAATCACAAACATAGTGACTGTGTCTCTGCTGCCAGAATTAGGAATTTCAAGGAATGTTTTTTCTTTATTGATTCAATCCCATCTTTAATTGTCTCCAATACACACCACACTCCACATACTTTAAAAATCACATGTATCTCCATTAAATGGATTCCAAAAATCTAAAAATACTCTCTAACCAACTTCCAAACCAACCCAAGACAATTGTAACTAACTGTTACAACTTTTATAATAAGAATATGTTGTCAAAGTTGACAACAAGTTGTCAACTTCGACAACTTACTAACTTAGACACAACTATCACTTATAATGGTCTTCAAATTACCTTATGAAACATTTAAACTCCTTATAAACCATTTAAAACTCCTAAACTACCCTTCAATCCTACAATGAGCCTTATAGGCCATTTTTGCATAAAATGCAATTTTACATCTTTTTTTTGCATCTTTGCACTTTTGAGTGCAATTACATGATATTAATGGCATTAATGGCCATATTATAAACCTAGATGACCATATAGGTCGTCACCCCTTAAATTAATCCTTGGATCAACCAAGTGACCCCAAGGTTACATCATTAACCCCTATGTTATTCAATGGCTTACATAGCATCTTTTGTGATCACATTACCCAAAGATCAAAACTATTACAAAACACGATGTAAATAACATAAAATGACCATCCATGGTCTTTTACAATTCCAAATTACCATAAGTGGTCATGTTCCATCTTCCTAGGATCCATAGTGACCCTAGTGTACCCCCATGGTTTAGGCTCTGACCTTGGTGCTCCTGCACCATTTAGGTACCTTGTGTATCTTAGCAAGGGGTTAACTAATTATTTGTATATTGGAAAGTCTTAATTGGCTGAACTAATGAATTTTTTGTATATTGGGAAAGCTTAATTGGCCGAGCTAATGAATAATTGTAAAATGGTATATATGAGAGATCTTTTCTTTTGGAAAGATGTGGTAGAGATTGAAAAGGTAGAGAAGTGTGGAAGCTGCGAGGCTTGTTTGCCTACTAGATGTAGAACAAAGTTTGTGATTGTTATTCCTTATTGGAACTAACCAAGCAAAGATAGTTGCTATCAGATACTTCACTGGATTGTATATTCTCTATATACACTTGTTCGTATTTTTAATCCTTGAGGGTGTCTTTAACATTCTTTGGGTAGTGTGCCTTGGTAGTGAGCCCACTGTTACTCTTGACTCCTAACAGGGTTTGTCCTTTAACATGGACTATGTACAGTAATGTTGTAACAAGCTCCTAACAAGGCTAAATCTTTTAACATGGATACAATACTCTCAGTACATCATTTGTGGGTGCTAATTCCAATTGGGGTTTTACCTTTAAGAAGGTTTCCTCGATAGAAAGTACTGTGTTATTGTGCTGGCATTTACTGTGTTATCATTTGCATTATTGTTTTGGTTTATAAAGTTTAAAGTTTAATAATCTATATCACAACTAATTCACCCCCCTCTCAATTTTCTTGTGGACTGTTATTACTAATAGGTACCATTGAAAAGAAGAGGAAAATGAGTACTCAAATAATCAAACCATACTATAAAATCTCTCAAAATATTCCCTATGTTATGGATGCACAACTTTATGAGTGACAGATGTGTAGAACAGAGTCATGTATGCACAGACCCAGTCCTATAGTTGTTAGGGAAAAAGTTGAACATATGTACATGATTTTTTTTAAATGGATGCACAAAAAAATGAATGTATTTGGAATAATAAAGTAAATATATGTATATTTAAGGGACATATGCACAATTTCACAACCAAGGATAACAAATTGCAAATTTTATATTTTTAGGAGTCAAAACCCTAAGATAGGACAGAAAAAGGTCAATCAACTTCCTAAAAGGTACCATGAGTGTTTAGATGGACTGTATACATGACTAAGGAATCCATAAAATCAATATTAAGCTGATATATACCTTGGTCCATCATGAATTCCATTTCAGTTATGCTCGCATGCACCGTGTAGAAGAATAAGCCATCCTACATGCACTAGCTTGCCAAGTTAACCTTGACAACATGTGAATTACTTCCCAAACATCATCATAACAAGTCAAACATTAAAAAAAGGTAAAAAAATCCATTACCATGAAGATAAGAATAGGTTCTACTTAAATTCCATGTCTACATAGGAACCATCATGAGTCAAGAGGATAAAATATGATGCAAGAGCTTCGTAGGATCCTTGGCAATCCTGTATCAAACAAAAATATGTTTGATTTTGTTCTTTATATTTTTTGGAGGCTGCTCGGTAAAGTACTCTATTACCCTATTGCTTGGGTATGCTTGTTTTGATTTGTTTTCCTATTGCTTAGTGATCTCTATTCTTGAGTTGTTGTTGCTCGATTTGTTTCTTCCAAGTTGTTTATCCTAATCTGGCCGACTTCTACATTTAATTTCTGTGGCATAATTAATGTGGGGTATCTCATTGGGGATTATGTGGAACTAAATCTAGGTCAGGGGGTTTCTCTAATGTTTTTTATTGTAGGTTGACCTGTTGGTTACATTTTTTTATTTAAGTTGTATTTTGTTCTTAGCTTGGGGCAATCAGATCAGATCAAATTGAGGGAGCAGATTGAAGTGTTGGATCTGAGAATCTGGATCATGAATGGTATGTATTATAGAATATATGTAGTTTATCTTGAGTTCTATCTTTGCATTTGGCCATAATTGGGAAGACCTTACAACCTGACATGTTGGATGTAATTGATTATCTATGATAATAGAGAATTGAATTTTGATTATATTTCTATTTATGTGGTTGTTTCTGTTGTTATGGTTATTGGCTGCAAGTTTGGACAATCCTTCGTTGGATCCTCCATCCTTGACTACATCAGGTGGTATCAGAGAAAAGTTTCAATTGCTAGATAAGGAGTTAGATTTCAAATTGCTAGAAATTTGTGGAGTGAATATGCCTTTGAAGAAAACTTGCAAGATCACAGAGGAAGAACCTAAGGAGGAATTCAATGTTGAAGATTTTTGAGCTTTGTAGAAGCAAGTGCAAGATCTACGAGAGAAGTTACAAAGAAAGAATGTGTCTAGAGAAAATTGAAGTAATGGTGAAGAGTCTGATGAAGAAGATCATTTTGAAGAAGCAAAAGAAGATGTTAGAGATCCAGAGGAGGCTAGATTTCTGAGAGCCATGTCTAAAATTGGGAAAAGACCTAAGATTGAAGTTTCTACATTTGCTGGAAGCCTTAGGCTAGAAGGGATGATCGATTGGATTAATGACATGGATGAATATTTTGAGTATGAAGAAGTGGAAGATCCTTATAGAGATTGGTTTGCAAAGACATAGCTAAAAGGTCATGCGAACATATGGTGGAGAGAAGTTAAATTGGAAAGAAGTCAGAGAGGTAAAGACAAGATAATCAGATGGAACCGAATAGTTGAAAAGTTGAAGAAGCAATTCATCCCTATGGATTATGAATTATATATGTTCAACAAGATGCAATGTTTGAGGCAAGCAAACAAATTAGTGCAAGAGTACACCAAGGAGTTTTATCGGATCCTGATTAGGACTGGACATTTGGAAGCTGACAAGGAGAAAGTTGCTAGGTATATCTATGGCTTGAGACCTAGTATTTAGGAAGAGTTACTTACTGTTTGGATGATAACCATAGGAGATGCTTATCAGATGGCAATGAAGATTGAGGAGAAGCTGAACAAGAGGTTTGAGAGAAGATAGAATAACAAAAACCAAGGTGGTAAGAATAATGACACAACCATTGAGAGTAAGGTGGTGGATAATCCTAAGCAGACCGAGGTAGGATCTAGCAGCGGTCAAACCACTAAGGATTACAATCATGGGTATGAAAGAAGAGGAAGAAGTGATTTCAGCGGTAATTGTTTTTAGTATGGTGAGAAGGGACATAGGGCCTGGTCATGTACTCAAAACAAGTTCACCCTGATGACCGAGGAAAGCTTAGTGAATGTTTCAGAATAAGGTGAAGTTATGATCACTAGAAGGCTAGATGCATGTATAAATGAACTAGTATAGAGAAGAAATTTGTTCAGAACCAGATGTAAGTGCAAGGTTAAGGTATTTAATGTCATAATTGATGGTGTTAGTTCTGAGAACTTTGTTTCAGAAGAGATGGATAGTAAGTTAAATTTGGGAAGAATAAAACATCCTAATCCTTATCATATTAGTTGGATACAAGATGTGTCTAAGGTTAGGGTTGAGGAGCAATGTCTTGGTAATTTTAAGATTGGATCTTATTATGATGAGATATTATTTGATGTGTTGCCTATGGATGCTTGTCACCTGTTGCTCAGTAGACCTTGGCAATATGAAAAACATGTTATGTTTGATGGTCATGCAAATACCTATGTGGTGAGGTAGGATGGATCCAAGCATAAACTACTACCTTTACAGGAAGCAGGGACTAAGGGATGTGGAGTTATCAGATGTTGTCTGAATGACAATGAAAAATATGAGGAAAAGATAATTGATGAAACTATGGGTGAAAGGAAGGAGAAATTGAAGGGAGAAGAGAATCAAACCTCTGAGGAACTTATAGAGATTAAGAAATAAATGACATTTTTGGCTGAGATAGTGCAACAGATATTGACACTAGTGACACAGAGAGATGCAAATGATACTGCGTTGATCAGTCAGTCAGATGAGAATGTGGTTCATCAAAACACTAATAGTATTAAAAGTACCAAGGATGATTAGTGTCAACTTCTGTCAGTTGCAGGCAGAAGATATGAGAAAAGTTTCAGACTGATGAATTTGTCAAATGGGACAATGGACAGAGTCAAGACAATATGGAATGAAGGGCAAGAGGAGATATGGGTTAAGAACAAGTATGGGATACTTTTTTTGATTCCTTTAAGATATTCTTGATTTCCTTTATGGGAACATATTATTTACCTGGGGTGTATGATGCAGGAGCATCCTAGGATCCTTGGAAATCCTGTATCAAACAAAAATATATTTGCTTTTGTTCTTTAGCTTGTTTGGAGGCTGCTTGGTAAAGTACTATGTTACCCTATTGCTTGGGTATGCTTGTTCTGAGTCATTTTCCTATTGCTCAGTGATCTCTGTTCCCAAGTTGTTGTTGTTGCTCGGTTTGCTTCTTCTGAGTTATTTATCCTAATTTGGCTGACTTCTACATTTAATTTTTGTGGCATAATTAATGTGGGGTATCTCATTGGGGATTGTGTGGACCTAAATCTAGGTTGGGGGATTTTTCCAATGTTTATTATTGTAGGTCAACATGTTGGTTACCTTTTGTATTTAAGTTGTATTTTGTTCTTAGCTTGGGGAAATCAGATCAGATCAGATTGAGGGAGCAGATCGAAGTGTTGGATATGAGAATCTGGATCGTGAATGGTATGTCTTGCAGAAGATCTATAGTTGAGCTTGAGTTTTATCTTTGTATTTGGTTGTAATTGGGAAGGCCTTATAGTCTGACATGTTGGATGTTATTTATTATCTATGATAATAGAGAAATGAATGTTGATTATATTTCTATTTATGTGGTTGTTTCCATTGTTATGGTTATTGGGTACAAGTTTGGACAATCCTTTGTTGGATCCTCCATCCTTGACTGCATCAAAATCATACAAGATGAAGTCTTGAGGTGGCAATTTACACCAATCAGTGTATGGGATTTACCAAGTACATTATATATACATAAAGTCTACATGATAAACATGATGTCATCATAATATATTATGAAGATACAAAATATCACAAAGATACATTCCTTAGATTCTACATAAGTCATGAATACATCATAATAGTGTGAAATCATATAAAGAATGCCAAAATGTGAAGAATATACTACATATAAATTGGGACTGATTGAGAGCTTGTACTTTATTCCCCAATAGTAGTTGGACACGCCAATCAACCACGAGAAACCCTTAGGCCACCTTCCACTATGCTCGGAGATAACCATATGACCTATACCACATATACCAAGTCATCCAACATATAGGGTATAAACATTCTTAACATTGCATCACCAAGCCATAATCACAAAATACTAAGAGAAAAATCCATCTAACATGACAAGACAATATCATACACAACCCAGGGAACAAAGGCATACAAATCATGAGAAGTAGGGTCACAGAAAATACAAGGTGGACCACTCACACATATCCAAGAAGGAATATAATCAAGCACAAACCAAAATCACCATGCAATAATAAATCAACATCAAATAGCCACAATATCAGTAAAAAACATAATGGGTGTGTGGTCCAATAATGGGAGTGTCATCGCATGTCCCTCGGGCCCAAGTGGTGCCAAGCAACCTCTCATGGTGACAAGGACCTCAACATGCCAAAATATCCTGGAAATTCTCCACTATATTTGTGAACGACATATCCAGGCCATATAAGGCACGTAGGAGGTCTCTACTACATCTATGGCTAACACATCTAGGTCATACAAGGCATGTAGGGGATATCTAAGGTTGGCATCCTCCAAGCCTAGTCATACATGGCTGACATCCTCCAAACCAACACTGTTAGTTTAATCTTTCTTATTTAATTATTTTATCCCATTATTTTATTATTTATTATGTTATCACTTAATTCACACTCTTCAATGGGTTACCCTGGTGGCCCCTTTGTGCCCTAGTCCCCCCATTAGAGAGCCACTCCCACTAATGGCTAAAAATTCATTCAACATCACATGTAATACAATGAGCTCTCCCAAAATAATATGTAAATGTTATTGGTATAACCATCGGTAACAACACCATGAATCTCATCCAAAACAAGCATGACATGTTTCCAAAATAACCCTTGAAAACCAAGTAGTAATATCCATCCATGCATAAGAAAACCATGGGAATACCATCAAGAGATCATATCCATAAGAGAGCCCTTATACGTGAAGATCTCATAAAAAAGAAATACAATACCAAAATGATCCCCGCAATAAATTATATATATTATATAAGCCAAAAACAAAAGGGACATGCTCATATATCACATAATACATCATTACAAAAGGCCATGCTCATATATCATATAAGCCATCATTACAAAAGGCCATGCTCTCACATAATAAAAGCTACCCAGATTACAGAAGAGCCCAACTAGGTATACATAAGACCAATCATAATTAGTGCCCAATGGTTTGTCAATTACACGATCTCAACTACATACCAAATCACATACTCCACTAAAAACATAATTTTATAACCAACATTGGCTCATTCTTACAAAGACATTCCAGATTCATAACCGACAAGCACAATTGAACCATAGAGGGAACCAATGAACAAAAATTGGAAAGGCATGATCCAAAAAAATCCAATGAATCATAAAATCTCATAAGATAAACAAAATCAAATAAAATGACCAAGACTCCCCAAAGTAACATCTAATCAACACTTGGTTGGAGGATTATCGGGATTTAGTGACATTCAAATACATACGGGTGAACTCATTCACCCAATCATTTCTCAATGAAAGCTAAAATAATACATATCAAAGATTACAATTTCCAATCTATAAAATGAATATGCACATAAAATTGCACAACCTTGGTCATCCAATCTTATACGGTGGTGAAAATGCTCAAAAATGGATGCATACGTTCTCCCATAGCAAAAATACTAAAAATTAAAACTCAAAAAAATACAAATATGGGAAAACACATTGGTCATCAAGGTATTTAAACCCCATATATGTATTTATTTCACCCTTTTGGTCACAAACAATAATTTTGGAAGCATTTGAAAACTATAAAACCCTTGTTCCTCCCAAATTCTCAAGAATTACCAAATATTCATCAAATGCAGTCAAATAAGTTTGGAGAAGGATCTAATACAATAGAAATGCATTTTAAAACTTTTCCAAACCAATAATTTTGAAATTTAACCAAGAATTTGGGAAAGAACCTTAAACATACCTTCATTTCTCAAAAACATGAAAATAAAAGAATATGAGGAATTCACCACTGTTTGAAATGGAAATTTGAGGAAAGGACAAATTCAACGAGAGGAATACATTTCAAAAATATCCACAAAAATAATTCTCCTTCCAGTTAGCCCCATGAATCAATTTCAACTTCAGTCATGAGGGTTTCTAAAAACTTCATGGAAATTTGAGAGAAAACATAATAATAGAATATCATAAAACATGAACTTTTTGATATATTTAAAAGTTCACTATTAAAACATAGAACATGATAAACATTAAATTTAAAATTCTAAAACAAACTTTAAAATTTAAATCCTATAATCACCAATAGTAAAATACTCCAAAACAACATTAGTTGAGAGTAATAAATGTAATCATAAAAATTATCCAACGACTTCGCCCATGAACACAGTGCAAAATAAAACACTTATGACAACTCAAGGACATTATGACATCATAAACTGACTACAAATGACCAAAACACATATCTCAACATACCAAATAGGGCTACTGGTTGTTACCGCTCGGGTATCTGGTTGGCAAAAATAACCAAAATAAACAAAGTGGAAATTGTTGTCTAACCAGGTGTTATGCCCTACATACCCGTCCCTACATTTTGTGTGCAAAATGTTGGGCACCCTTTTTTTTTCTTCTTTTTTGCTTTTTCTTTATTTTGCTTCTTCCTTTTTTCTTGTTCTCACCCTTTCTTGGTCTTTGTCTTTCTTTTGTGCCCTTCATTTTCTCTGGGATCCAGATCCTAGAGTGTCGTTCCCAAAGCTGATGGTTTCAAACCTCTGGGGCCCAAAAATCATTCCTCTTTCTTTTGGAGATGAATGATTGCTAGGTGCTCTGAGGTCCGGACTCTGGTTGCCAACTTGTTTCTTGAAGTAATTTTGGTAACTAATGCACTCTCCTAGGCATTATTTAAGGCCTTTTTGTAGACCTTATGGCAAGACATATTGTCAATTAGTGTCAAAACACTTAGTCATTCAGTGTTTCCTGAGTATATAGTGTCGCCCAAGTATTCAACATCGCCTGAGTATTTAGTATCGCCCAAGTGTTTAGCATCACACCTGAGTGTTCAGCATCGCCCGAGTGACAGTTTATCACCCGAGTAGTCTTTTGGACTCGAGTGACAGTTTGAAGCTGACTTTGCATATATTGTTAAATATAATTTTGTTAATTGCAAGCCGACTTACAAAGTTATTTGTTGGATAAAGATATATATGTAAGATAGTTTGTTTTATCCAATATGAAGATAATGATTATGATTATGCAAAGAATATATGAGTAAGAATGTATGTATAAGGCATGCAAATGACAGTTTGATTTAAGTGCATAAGTATTCAGGACAGTAGAGTCTCATCTATCGCATTCAGGTGATTAGTTATATTCAAAAGGATCTTATTCAACAATCACAGTTTTACATAGAAGATCATCAACTGATTCATTCTCATAGGTAGATCAGTAAAATCCTTTAACAAGGTGGACCTAATAGTACTTTCTTTAAATATCTTAACTGAGTTTCATTACTTATTGTATTGTACAAAATCCTTTAACAAGGTGGACCTAACAGTCCTTTCTATGCTCCTAACAGGGCAGACCATTAGAAGTGGTCATTGTAAGCTCTAATAGGATAAATTTATACTACAGTACTAAATCTTGTGGGTATCATCCCCAACCCAGTTTTACTTTCTTTTGGAAGGTTTTTGGGTAACCAAATATTGTGTTATGTGTTCTGTCTGATTCTTTACTTTCAAGTTATATGCATGCAAAAAATAAGTTAATCTAATTGTGGATTAAAAGGATTAACTTATATTGGTTCCTGATTCACCCCCCTTCTCAGTCACTGGGCACATCATATAATTCCAACAATTGGTATCAGAGTGGTGGGTTTCTTATTAGAAGTTTAAAATCTTGAGAAAAGATCAGAGGATATGGAAACATACAGACTAGAGAAATATATTGAGAATGAAAAGATAGATCTTAAAGTGGCCATGGATCAGATCATAATACTTAAGGAGAACCTCTCTCTTTCCCTGAAGAGAAGAAAATAATTAGCAGTACAAATGAATGACAAGAACTATATAGAAGAAAGAATTGAAGAATTTTGCAAAGACATAAGCTCAGAAGAAGCTGATGTAGCCATTGAAGAATTGCTTGTAAAGAATCTCACTTTACATGAAGAAGTTAGAAAATTGAAAAGAGAACAAGAAGTTCCCTCAATCAAAATGTGTGAAGTCATGGAACTAAAGAACAAAGCAAAAGATGACAGAAACATAGTGTTGCCCCAATTTTGGTCTGCATACCTTTAGACAAAAGTGGATGTTTGAGGTGTAGTAGTGGTCTTGAAAGCTTCATGTGAGTCCTGGGTCTAAGTATAGCTATCCCCTTAGGATAGGATACCTTTACTGGAATTCCCCATTTTGATTTCTCTCTTTTGTGAGCCAGAGGGAATTTGTATTTGAGATGTGTTTTCATTGGGTAGGTTAAGTTCCCAATCTAGTAAAGGCCATGGTTTAAAGTTTCCTAGCATTAGTTTTACATGCAATTGAAGTATTTAGTCATAACTCTTCATTTTGCAGCTTGGCGAAAAATTGGGTTCGGGCTTCTCCACCGGCGGAAAAGCATCAGCAGGGTGCATCTTCCGCCGACGACTACTAAGTGATGTCAAAGTAGGAAGTGCAGTTCTAAAATGGATCCCTTAAGCTTAGAAGGATTGTAGTGTCATAACTACACCTCTACAAGTCAAGAGGAATGATTAAATAGAAATAAATCTAAGAAATAAGTCTAAAAGCGGAAAAGCGGAAAATGGCTTCTCCACTACTCCAACAGGCGAGTTTCAACCCATGGAGTACATTTTTTGCCAAGCCATTAAAATGAAGTGATTTTGAGGAAGAATCTATCTCATAAAGAACCTAAGATATAAAGAAGGTAGATGAAATCAACACATGCCATTTTGGCACCCTGACAGACCAAATTTCCCCTTTGGCAGATTTTTGAACCGAGAGCACTCCAAAAGCATTTCTCCGCCCAAAGGAGAAGTGGAAAAGTAATTATTTGCTACCTCAAAAAAGTTACCGTTGTGGTTACTAAAGTGAAAAGACATTTCTTAACGGCCTGTAAGAGCAAGGTAATTAATTCAAATAAATTCGTTTTACTTCATAACAGATTGTTTCATTAATGTTGAGGTCTTTTCATTCGTGTGGCGTGGGAAGTCGGCCATTAAATGATAAGAATTCAAAATTTATAAGATCAGTTGGAGGTTGCCAACATGAGCTACTATTTTCTTAACAAATTGTTTGAATTTGAAGCCTTTGACACTGGTTGTTCTTTTCCCCTGCATTCTTAAAAGATATTCTTCATTCCTGAATCAAATCATTTAAAGTATGGCTTCTAGATTAATGGGATTCGACGGAATGAACAACATTCCTTCTGAATGGCATAAGGCTTTGGATATATCTCTGAAGTTCTTTGATATGCAAAAATTTCAGAATAGACTAAAAGTGGACCAGATGCATCCCATCACTTAGAAGCTGAAGGAGAGCAGATTAGTTGAAGCTGCTGGTTTTCCCGTGGCTGTTCAAGCCCCATAATTGATCTGGGAATGCATCGCTTGATACAACCCAGATACCAGGAAAATCCTCTTGCCCAATGATACAGTGTTTCTATTCATTGATAGAGAATCGGTCTAGAACTTGGTTTGCATCCCAGAGCAAGCCGAGTATTCATAAATGACATATAGTCATGCGGTGACTGAATATATCGCCAAAAAGTCAATTTGGAAGAAGGAGATAATGAAAGCATGGTTTCAAGAGCCCAAGAGTGCCAAAGGGAAGCTACCAAAGACACTATATGGCCCTAATCTGAAGTCGGAGATCATAGATATTCTGGTGCTACTCCACAGGATCAGAGGTGAGAGTGAGACACTCAATTTTGTTGATCATCACTTCTTCCTAGTTCAGGTAATCTGTTCCCAACACCACTTCATTGATTGGGCCCTTATGGTAAGTGAAAACCTCTTGGAGGCCCTAGATAGAGATAAGTGCCAGAATGAATTTTATATGTCTTCAATCCTTTTGTATATTCTAGAAACAATCCAAATTTGGCCAGGGATTCCTAGATTAGAGGAATTTCTTGATGATGTTAAGAGTTACGAATTTTTCCCCTCTTTGCAATTGCACAACAGTTATGCAGAATATATTTGGGTTAATGATGCATTTATAATGAGATTGTGTAGGGAGCTACAAGGCTTTCTAGAAAGGAGATTATCCCCCAAAGCCATGGTTTTTATCATCCAATTTGGATGCTATTTTATTTAATTAAGAGATTTCTCATACCTTCATCTTGCAGGTTTTGATGACTTCCCTTTGAAGCTGCCCAGATATCCTATGGATATGATCATGCTGGTGGAGGTGATGAGGCAAGCGCTGCAAGTGAATTTGATATGTGATGATGCCAAGAAGAAAGGCTATGACTTCCCCATGACTATCAGAGCCTACAGTTGTGCGTCCTAGTCTAAGGCGAAGAATGTTCTAAAGGCATTCTCCAAGAGGTTTTCATTGGAAACCTATGATGTTCTGAGGCCACAATATGATCCAGTTAATTATACTCATGATTATCTGCAAATGAGCTGAGCTATCCACCATGTAGATTACATTGAAGACTACTGGTCCAATTGTAGAAATGATCTGGAGAGCAGAGATAGATTTTATGCCAGATTAACCATTGAACAAATCAAAAATTTCAAGGTCAATTTTGCAGTCGAGGGGCTATAAGAGGGAAGAGCAGTGGGTTGAATGGATGACATGAAGAAGGAAGAGGTCAAAAAGGAAGCATCCTACTTAAAGGACCCCAACAAAGGACACCTCCAACATTGCAATAACTTCTTTGGTAGTACTCTCAACTATGACCAAGAGTTCGTCTCTACCAGCTGGTGGAGGCGATGAACCTCTAGAAAAAGTTCAACCAAAGAAGACTTGTGGAGGAGGTCCACTTCCAAATATTGGAATAATAGAGGAACCCACCAAAGGTGTGGAACCAGAGCAGCCAGCTAAAGCAATCACTTTAGATGTATTGGTTGGCACTTCAACCCAAGATTCCCCAAGGTGAGGGTCCACTGTCATAGTGGAAGTGGGTGAAGATACTCCTTCAACCATAGAATCAGAAGAAGAGGCTAGGAAAAAGTGGAAGGTCACTTCAGTAGCCAAATTGGTGTCCTTTCTCCTAGCTCAGTAAATCTATTTGCTTCTAGACCAAAGGCTACACCCCCAGTCATAAGGAAGTTGTTCATTGAGGAGTTGGTTTCTGCCAACAAAGTTACCAGCGCAGATTCATGGATAGAAAATACTCTAGAATGCAAGAGGAAGAGAGTGGAAGAAGGAATTTCCAGCAAAGACACTCTGTCATGAGCCTTTCAGCCCAAGGCCACTCTGAGCAAACATAAAAAAGTAAAGACGATGTCTACTCTAGGTCATGACCTTGAGACTGGACACTTCACTATGGAAGTGGCCAAGCCGACCAAGAAAGGTAGGTTCGAAGATATGACCGCTTCAGATTTTCACTTGCAGTCATTTGATATGGGGTTGGCTCGTCATGACACCAAAGTGGACTGGTGGAAGTCTACCTATGTGGTGATAGAGGAAGAACTTGAGGAGATCAAGACTACCAAGGTTCAACTGAAGGCAGAAGTGGCTGAGCTGACCAATTTCATAAGACAACTCCTCACTCCGATTGCAAGTGTCCCTAGCACCCAAACCACCTTTGATCCTAGTGTGGTGGAGAATCAAGCTATATTAGCCAAGTTGCAGGAGGATAGGCACTTCACAGAGATCGGCAAGGGATGGGTTAAGAAACTCAAATCTAAGGGGTTGACAGTTGTCGAGCAGTTGGGTAATGCTCTCTTGAGATTGGAGATGGAAAAGAATAACATTGAGAATAATTTGCAAAATCTCACATCTGAGATAGTGAAGTGTCAGGAATGCATAGTGATGCTCCACGTAGCAGTAAAGATGAAGACCAAAGAGGTGTTGAAAGCTAAGATTCTGCAAAAGGGAGATGAACCTCTAATTGAGTGGCTTCAAAGTCTAGAGTTCAATATTGAAATGATCATCCAGGCTGAGATGGGGCTGCAACAAGTAGATGTTAAGGTCAAGGAAGAACATATCAAAGACTTTAAGATTCTTCAAGGTTTGCACAAAAAATTGTAGACAAGTGGGAAAGGAAAATAAATGATAGGATTGGCCAATATGCAGAAATTATTTTTTGATTATGTGGACAAGCTGTGAGAGCCATCTTCCACCCATTTGGATAAAGTGCCAGAGATCCAATAGTTGAGTGGGTGTATTTATAAGGCCATGGAATAATTCAAGGATCAGAAAAATTCCCTTAAGAGTTTGGCTAAGGATAATTCTATATGGCTCATCCGATACACCAATGTCCATGTCAATAGACATGAGGAGCTCATCAGAGTTATCACAACTACCACTGCCTATAGGGATAAATTAGGCAAAGGGAATGAAACTGAAGCTTGAATAGATTCTCTCTTTGTGCCAAATTTTGATTAATGTTGTAATAGATAAACCTTTGGTTATAATTTTTGGTTGGGGAAGTTGAACCATTTCGGTTACCCCCCTTTTTTGTAATGGCCCAATCTGGGACTCTATATGTACTATTTCCAAAATCAATACAAAGGTTGGCTAAATTTTCGTGTGAAAGATAGTATTTTGCTGAGTCAATCATGTGTGTCTGAATACCATTTCTTTAACTATTCAATTGCATTTCATTGGTCTTTCTATTGAATTCAAATGTTTCTTTGAAGTTCGATTTGCAATCTGTATTCGAACTAGATTTTTGTATTATGATTTGATACAGTTAATTTAGGGGAAGATCCATTGTTATCCTGAGTTGGGAAACTTTTCTGTGAAATAGATTGATCCTTTAGCTTTTCATCATTAATATCTAGTTTTACATTTGCATTTTTCAGTAGAATTTCCTACATTACCAGTTTTGGGAGTTGATCTGATTGATGAAATCTCAGAGTTGGCTAAATTTAAAGTTGAATTCACCCCACCTAAGCTATTTCTCATCGGGGTTTAGCTTGGTTTACCTCTTCTGTTCTCGGGTCAAGAACATACCTATTTTAGATTAGGAAAGATCAAGATTCACTGAAAATCATTCATATAAGGGAGCTGTACCTTCAAATTCAGAGGGAAATTGGTTTTTCAATAACAATTTTCCAACTGTTGTATTCAATTGGTCTTAAGCATTTTGGGTATTTTAGAGTTAAATTCAAAAGAACAATATGTTTACCAACTTTTAGCACAATAAGATAAAAGACTGCTGAGTACAAAATTAGGAGAAAAATAAAATGAAATCCAACACTTGTCACTTCAGCAAGCTGATTTGGTAAGTCAACTCAATAATGCAACACAAGAAGTAGTCAATCTAAGGACAAAAAATGAAAGACTGCAGAATGATCTCAATACTGAAAAGAAAACAAATGAAAGTATGATGAATTTAAAAACTAGCATGGATTAGGCAACAAAACTCATACATCATGGATAGACTGGATTAGGTTATACTGAACAAGGTGAATCCTCACAACAAGGAGCTCAAAGGAACAACAAACCTACATGCAATTATTGTGGTAAGACATGGCGTACATCGAATAAATGTTGGAGCAATGGAAAGTCAAAATTTAATGGTAAATGCTACAGTTGCAAAAAACATGGACACAGAGAAAGTGAATGAAAAGAGAAACCTAATTTTGAAGGGAAATGCTACAAATGCAAAAAACAAGGTCATACATCTTCTAAGTGCAGAACTAAGAAATGGAATCCTGCTGAACAATTATCCAAGGCAATTTTTGGTTGGGATTACAACACTTGGTATAGATGTTGTCACTATGGTGAATATGGACACATTGGTGCAAATTGTATGAAGACTCACTTCATAAAAATATATCCTACTAAGAGATGTTATGTGTACAAGAAACTCGGTCATCTAAGAAAGAACTGTATGAACAGAGAAAAAGTTGATGCTGATTTTGAGAATGGAAAAGCCAAATTCTCTGAAATTAGAACTCAAATGAGCAAGCAATGGGTAAGGAAATCCTCAAAAAATTTAGATCAAATAAATGAAGGATCTAATGACACCCTAAATAGTGAGATGGGTGGATCTATCATTACAGAATAAGAAAGTAAGGAGATGACTGGAACTGTGCAATACAAGCCATCCTACATCAGTTCTAGAGAAGCAATACAATCCATATCCACATATTGATGCATGAGGACATATTATAGTTCAACCCAAGTTAGAATGTTAGTTACACCCGAGTCACTCTAGCTCACCCGAGCTGAGTCGGGAAGTATTGATAATTGGAAAGTTAGTTTCACTCGAGCTTCTGAGTGAATCATGGAGAAACACCCGAGTCACGCCAGCTACTATGTACAGAGCATTTAATGAAATTCACTAACGGTTGAAAATCTCTTATAAATGAAGGATTGTAAAGAGTATTGCTTACAAAGCTTTCAGTTTAAAATTCAATTAAGAGCCCTTACCAATTCAACGAATTCATGATTGAAAGCAGAGTTTGATCATTTTGTCCAAGCAGTATGGCATCCACTTCTAGTAGGAAGGTCAAGAAATGTTCTGAGATGCTAGTAAGGAATGCAATTTGTGATCCTCTGGTATTCAAGCTTCATCTGGCAGTTGTAGAGGAGATAGAACCGATGGGAGCTCATTCTCTAATTCCTCCAAGAGTGTTACTGGTTAACGACATTCGCAGCTTCTATCAATGCAACATACATGAGCTTGCAACCAGTGAGATGAATCAAACATATGATAAATTATGTACCAAAGGGAATCTAAAGCCCGAGAATAAGCACCTTGAAACCAAGGGTTTGAAACACATCATTCACATGCTAAGGGAATTCTAGACAAAATGGATGATATATGTTCTTATTCATGTTTACGACATGCAACTATGGTTGGATCATCCTGTGAATATCACTAAGTATATAATTCACCATGTCATCGGGTTCCCTATGCTAGACAAGCCAAAATCTACCAAAAACCTAACCAGGAATGAACTAGTTGAGTTAACTCTTGCCGAGTGGGACAACAAAGGCATGAGACTTAACAAAGTAACTGATATGGAGATGAAATTTGTCATTCATGTCATAGCCCAAAAGATATACAGCTTGAGCAGACCCAACAGTGTTGCATATGAAGCTGTTGACCTAGCATACAAAGTAGTAAAGAAGAATCTGGTATTGGACCTAGCAAAATTGCAACTCACTCAGTTGAGAAAGAATGTGGAGAGCATCCGAGTATTCAAAACCAATTCATGTAAGTTTGGTTCTCTTCTAATCTGCATACTCTTTTATGTTGAGAAGTTCTTTCCCTCCAAAGTAATAGTAGCATGGAAGAAGGATAAACCAATCATCCATCAAATTAATTAATTCATAGCTGAGATTGGAGATAACTTTGATAGCATTATGGATGGATACTTTGAGAGTTTCAAACAAAAGATGCAGAGTAGATATAGAATTCCGAAGCAACTAGTTGAGAAGTACAAAGATGAAATCTGTTTTCTAGTTGATTGTGATAAGGTTTTGATGACATGTAACTGATTGAATGTTTGAAGATGTTTAGTTGATCACTAAAATGCATAAGGATAATGCAAGACATTAAATTAGTTAATGGATTGTATTGTCATTGATGTCAACTTGATATAATCTAATCGGTTATAATCAAAGTGTCAAAGACTTCAGAGAATCAGAGAGATAAATATTATGCTTTTTGTAATGCGTAAAAGACAAGCATTCACATTGTGACTACAAACATCGATGGTCAGTGGAATCTGATGGATAGAGATGAACAACAGTCAATTCATAGTGATTCCCGAGCAAGAAAACCGACGAGCATTACCGACGAGCAAAATCACAAGCAAACCCGACAAACAGAAACATAGTGTAAACCAAAGGAGAAGCCTGAGGAGAACTGGAGTGTTGAAAAACACTATCAAAGAGTTAAACCAAAATTAACTTGAGTTCATAAACTAACAAATATCTAGCTGGCAGAGCTAAATATAGAGTTAACTGGTAGTTATCATTGTTTTCATCGACAAGATAAGCCACAGATAAGTAATTTATTTAAAGATGATTTGTCCAGTTGGAGAGAAGATCTCAACAAGATAAAACATGAGTTTTTTCTTTAAATATGATTGGTGAGAATTGTGGATCACACCAAGATCAAGAAGATCAAGAACCTAACAACAATGATATCATGTCTTTTTAAGAGACAAATCAATTCATTACGAATTAGTGTGGGTGAATTAATGAAAAAAAGGATGCTCAAGAGAAACTGATGAAGAGCAACTTCATACAGTACTGATCAACAAGCTAAGGAAAGAGCTAAATAATTCTGGGGACACTGAGCAATAGAGCACAACATCACCGAGCAGAATCAAAGTGGAGCAAAGGTATAAATAGATTTATATTGATCATAATAGTTTTGTGAGATTACAATAGATCTAAAAATCTGCAAGTATAAGTTGTACATGTGAATAGATCATACTATTTCAGTTTAAACATTGATTCATAAAGTCTCTTAACCAAGCGGGATTTAAATATCCTTTCTATATTGAGATACATCCAATGGAGTATCAAAAAGTTTGATCATGAATATAGCATGCGATGCCATATACCTATTGACAGGCCAAGTGAGTGTTTGATCAAGGTTGGTAGCATAGAGATGCCTGATATCAAGTGAGAGACTAAAATTTTAAATCCTCTAACAAGGTCACACCTAACAGTGTGTTTGTAACCTTTAACAGGGCTGGCTCTTCACCGAGCTCACTTCAGAAGATTGAAAATTTTGGGTTACAGGTCCCAAGTGGTTTTTCCCTTAATAGGGTTTCCACATTAAAAATCCATGTGTCAATGTGTTTATGAGTCATTACTTTAGTTTTTTGCATTAAACTTAACTTGATTGGGTTGATCGGTATACTCTAGATAATTTGTTGTCTTTCGGTAAATTAACAGACTGCTATTCAGTAAATCTACAGTAGAAGGTTTAAAAAGCATTTCGAGTAGTAGTAAATTGATATAAGTATTTGGAGGCATTCATCTTATAGGAATGAAGATAACTAAATGTATAATTTTGTGGTATTAAGTTTTAAGGGTTGATTATTGGAATATTTTTTAGGCCACTGATTGCCTGAAGGAAATGGAAGAAGAAGGCATACTCCAAATATTGGAAGCATACAAAAATTTCAAAGGCCAATAAGATCTCCTAAAATCCAGGGATTCCCTCACTAAGGACAAGTTGTATAGTGATTCTTTATTATTTGAGTGTAAGCTCGTGGATTCCAGAATCCCGGATCCCCAGTTTTGTATTCTTTATGGTGCTAAGTGTTGACAGCTCTCATGAGACGACTGATCACTATCTATGGCTTGTTGTCAGACCCAAGGTCATCCTTCATGGCCCGAGGGGTCACTGTTAGTCCAAAAGTTCACTACAAATGTCTCCTGAGTCCCAAGATGCCATTTCAACATTTAATATCTAGCGTACGAAGAACCGCTACATGACTAAGGATTAGAGATACATTAATGGGGGTGCATGACCCAAGTATTCTAGACATCACCATCAAATATACAAGTACAAAGACACTCTTTCTAATGGTGTCTTTCCTAGAGCTTCTTTCCTTCTTCCCTCTCTGTTCTTCTCAAATAATTATATTATATTATGGCGATTCTGACAGCGCAGGTAGTACCAGCTATAAATATTGTAATATAATGTAAATAGCTTGCGTAGGATAAGTTTTCTAGGTAGTTAAGATGTCTATGAATAAAAATTATGATGCCATTCCAAGGGTTAGTGAATTGATGATTTAGCTATCCACAAGTAACACAAGTTTTTGGTTTTAGCTATCTTGCTGTAAATTTCAAAGTAGATTAATGCTCCCCTCGAGCCACTAGTGTAACTACCAGTGATGCTAGATTTGAAGTTAATAAAATAATGAGGAAAACCATTCCGCACCACGCTCTGTGTTAATTATGATCTTGGAGTTAATGAATAATTTTCATGACTGTATGCTTCCTTATGTCCTCTGTTCCAGTTCTGTTAAGATTTGATGAAATATCTTACCTCACTACTGTTATATATGTGATTAACGGTTATATGTATGCTCAACATCTGTTACTTATTTTCATTTGGGACTTTTTTGATGTTGAGGAAATATATATCATGATTGTAGTTACATATTTATAATAAACCTATCTTATCTTTTGATACTTTCTGTTATTACCCTCAAATGTTGGAGAAATTTGGAGTGAATAAGTGAAAATTTCTCTAAGGCAAGGTGAATACCCCCTAAAAACTTGCAGAGAAGGCTTACTTTGAATGCATGAAAAAATATACCTGATGTTTTTAAGGTGAAACCACTTGGAGAGTGGGTTGAAAACCTTTCATCAAGAAAGTACAGTGGGTCTTAACCCTCAGATTTTAGTTTTGATGTGTTTTGAAGATAGTCATTTGGAGGTGTTTACATAAATCTACATTTTGCACATTTCTCAGTTTTATCAAATGACTCACTTTGACTATTTTTATCTTTGACCGGATGGATAGGCATGACATTATGGAGTGTCCAAGGTGTTATAGGCATTAAAGTTAACCTCTATGCCCATTTGTAGATCCCTTTGAATTCGGATGACAGGTTTGCCAAAGCCATTCTATTTGCATTTTATTCTGGTTTCTTGAGTGTCAAATGCAGAATTCTGAAATGTCCTACTTCAAGGTCCCACAATTTGTATCCAGATAAATAACATGTAGAATTGAGTGTTCCATTGCATTTAAAACATGAAAATGTACCTTCGTGAAGATTTTTATACTTTTATCAATTCATTTGACCACCTTGCTCAGCCCATTCCAAAACTAATTTCTACATTTTTACTGTCTTTAAGTTCAGAAAGTAGTTGAAGTGTTGACTTTGCAAATTAGTGCCAGTTGACTAGTTGATCATTAGAGCAAGCTGATTGAAGTTTAAAATTCCTTGTGTGAAAGTGAATCTATGTTCAAGGTTCTAGACTATAAGGGTCTTTTTTGATAGGTTTGTGAAGTCCAATCTACAGATGTTTTATGCAGATTGCTGATGTTGATAGAACTGACTTTGCAGAACAACCAGTTTCAGATAATGATAACTTTTTATCAAATGATTATTTTGAAATGATGGTTGTGGATCTCTACTCCCAGTATGTAAGTCTTTTATCAAAATTAGGGGCACAATCTCAAATCTTTATATGATATTTGTTCGAGATCGTGTCCAAAACAAGTTTTCAATGTGTTGCATGAGAAATGACAGAGTTGTTGAAAATTGTCAAGTTTGATAATTCAGATATTTCACCCTATGCACCTTCAGTAAAAATCATTGTAGAGGATCTTCCTCATCATGGAAGTCTATGAGTTCATTAAATCTTATTGTCTCATCAGAATGTCCTTTCAGTTTTCAAGATTAATCCCAAAGGTCTGTTACCAATTTTGGATGAATAATGAATATTTTTAAACATTTGTATGATTCAAGATAAAGATGTCTCAATGAATAAAAACCATCTTGGGATGCCAATGGAGGTGTTCATATGTTTTTATTGAGAAGGATAAGGTGGTTAAATGGAATTAAAATATCCAATCATGATACAATTAATAGTTGGAAGTTGTGCATGGATTTAGAGACAAATTTGATAACAATACAAAATTTCAAGTAAATGCTTGGCGAGTGTGAAGCCAGAAACAACATCTTTTGCCATCATTCTCGCACCACTATGGGAGCTATAGAATAAGTTTATGGAAATAGTTTAAAACTTTCACCAAATCCATAGCCAGTGCAAGTAATGAAGGACTGTTGCGCATTGAAAGAGGATATGTTAAAAACCATTAAAAACTTTCAAAGCCAATGAAATTGGTAGGTGTAAGATCAGATTTCACAACCTTGTAGAAAATGAAGGCCTGCACAATATTTTTATTGAACATAAAACTCTTTAAAATAAATATTCCAAGCATAGAAAAATGGAATGTGCAGGAGAAGAGGAAGCCTACACGTGAGAAATGGAGTAATGTTGCGTGAAGTTCATGGGGTCTATGAAATTGTCTAAAATGGAGGCTTGCGCAAGGTGGAAAAGCCATTATGAAGCTTCAAACAAATGCATAAGGCTGCACAATGTTTAGTGTTAAGAGGTCAACGCATTGTGCAGTGATATTTGGAGTGTTTGAAGCTTCCAACCAAGTGCATGGTGTAAAGACCAGACCCTGTGCATGGAAATAACAGTAGACCCTACACATGGTGGTATAGAGCCATGCCAAATGCCAAGGTGGAGAGCCTCATGGGAAAGAGGAGCCACGTGAATCTCCAAAAGCTTGCACATTGTGAATGAAACCCAGTGGAGGACTGCACAATATGAAGAGGGTTTAAAAATAAAAAGGGGACTGCCAACCAATGCCATTAGCAGGTGTAAATGAAAACAAGCCTGTACAGTATATAAACTGAAGAACCTGTGCAAGTAATGGAACAAAATCTTGTTTAAAAACTACAAGAGCAAAATGGACGCGCAGATTGAAGTTTTGAAGATATTGTTTTGGGCCATTATCCCAAATTGCTGATGTGAGGGAGTTTTACTTTGTTTTTATAGTAAAATGCTTGGTATTGTAATTGAATTAAAGAGTAAAGGATGCTCTAGAAGATTGCACTTGGTCATTAGTGGCTTCCCTTGACTTGGTTGAGGTAAATTTTTTTGGGGTGCATAGAGTAGAAGAACTTTAAAATTGACTGACGATTTATCCCACATTGACTGTGGGATAGATAATACCAATGTTTAAATGCAAACGACTACACATTGTAATTTGAAGAATGAGCATGAGGCTTTTCATGCATGCACGCAAGTGGTGCCTTGGGAAGCATTCCAAATTTGAAAACAACAAATTTTTTAGGTGAGGTGGCGCACAGGTGGCGATGAGGTGGTAGAAAGGTGTTAGTAATAACTGAGAGGGGGGGGGGGGTGAATCAGTGGCCTCAAAAATTTATCCTTTAAACTTTAATCCACCAATCAATACACCTCAGATTGTTAAGTCCCTACAAGATGCATGCCTTGAAATACTTGAAATAATTAACTATCTGTCAGTTTACCTTGTCTGTCCTTATTCTCCTTAATAACCGATAATTAGTAAAACTATTTATCGATACTCAGTAAATATGCAAAGTATACCAATCAATCCAAAAATGCATATGTAAAATGTAAAACAATAAATTAATGAACTATACACACATAACACATGGATTTTAACATGGAAACCCTGTTAAGGGAAAAACCACTGGGACCAGTACCCCAAATTTTCACTCTTTTGAAGTGAACCCTGTTAGGAGCCAACCTTGTTAAAGGTTACAAACACACTGTTAAGTGTGACCTTGTTAGAGGATTTTATACATTGGTTGTCACTTAGTATTTGGCATCTATTTTTCTACCATCCTTGAATCAACCTCCTTCTTAGACTGTCAATAGGCTTTAGGAAAATCTTGCTACCATCCTCGAATCAACCTTCTTCTTAGGCTGTCAATAGGCTTTATGAAAATTCAATGCTACTTTCATGAATCAACCTTTTTGGAAATCTGTTAGGATATACCTCAATTATAAAAGATGGTTAAGTCCTGCTCTGTTAAGAGACCTGATGCTTCAATGGTTAAACTCAAACATTATGACCTGTTTCTATTACAACTTGAATTGCATATTTTCAGATCTATTTAAGTACAATACCTCTCTGATCAATGTATCACTTCAATTTTTTATGTTCCACACTTTTTGCTCTGTGATGCTATGCTTCACTGTTCGTCAGTGTCTACAGAATTCTTTACCTCTCCTTCAGCTTGATTGATCAGGACTGTATGAAGTTTATCCTTCACTAGTTTCTCTTCAGCATCCTCTTTCTATTCACTCCCCTTTCGTGTATATGATGGCTTGCAAAAATGAATTATGCTTGTCTCTTATATAGACATGATATTCTTTAATTCTTAATTTTTGATTCTTGGCGTGAAAAACAATCCAGCCAATTTGATTTACGACTTTAACTCCTGATTTATCTGGTAGTTATCTTCTTGCCAAATGTATAAATCTTCTTTAAATCAATTACTTAACTCTGGGTGAATAAAACAAATAAAACAACCAGTTAAGTCTATCATTAAGCTTTGCCAGCTAGATATTTTGTCATTTTCTGAACTCTCTATTTTGTCAGTCAATTCTGCAGTTCGTCGTCGGTGACAACTGCTAGTTCTGTCGGTGTAACTCCAGTTAGCTTCAGGATCTTCGTCCGTCAGGCATCATTGGATTTAGCTCATTGGGTAGCTTGTGATTCTACTTTGTCAAGCAACACTGTCTTCTACTTGTTAGGTATCACTATGACCTTTTTCTCTGCCTTTACCGATGGTGTGCACTCTGTCGGTGTTGTCTGTCACTTAGTGAATACTTGACTTTTATGCATTGCTGAAAGCATAATAATTGTTCCATTGATTCTATGAAGTCTTTGGTATTATGTAAATGACTATATAGATGATATCAAGTTGACATCAATGACAATACAAACCATTAACTGATTTAATGTCTTGCATCATCTTCAACTTAACATTATCAAACATTCAATCAGTTCCATGTCATCAATCTCTCCCTTTGGCATTGATGGAAACATACTATATTATCAAACTATACTATTTCTAATACAATATGAAATACAATTATTGAGATTCATCAAATTACCAAACACTTTTTTTTGATAACTGATAGAAATGTCTGACCGTCGGTTAGCTCTGTGTTAGCTTAGATTTGATTCTTGTAGCTTTCTGTGTTTCTTCTTCTGATGTGTTGTGTTCTCTTTTTGTGTCAATTTATTTCTTTTGACTTTTCTTCTTCTTTGTTGTCTCTATCTTTTGTCAACAACTCTCCCTTAGTATATGATCTCTCCCTGTTTGGAGTAATCTGATAATGGATAACCTCTTGTGATAATATGGATACATTATCTCCCTTTTACAACAATGCCAAGCAAATATCTATCTGACATTTATGTCAAACAACTATTTTCTTCTATCCATAATATATTCCTTAAATTTACCTTATCCATCAGCAATACAATAATATGCTCTGGTGCTCGGTTATGATATATACCTTTTTGTATATAGATGTAGCTTTGAAGTTCATCTTTTGCTTGCTTCAACATGGATGATATTCTGATAATATATGGCTGATGCAGGCTTTAGTTCTTTACTGACTGGTAGACATGGGTTTGACCACTAGTCTCTTTCTCAAGTACTCAAATGTATCCTTGGGTAGTGGCTTGGTGAAGATATCAACCAATTGTTCTTTTGATTGCACATATTCAAGTATCACCTCTTTTTCTTGAACTTGTTATGTTAAATAATGATACTTGATGGCAATGTGTTTATTCTTTGCATGCATGACTGGATTCTTGGAAATTTTTATTGTACTGGTATTATCACAATAGATAATCACTGGTTCTGAGATCTTCATATGCATACCTTCCAGCAACTGTTTGATCCATGCAATATTTGAGCAGTTTGCAGTAGCAACAACATATTTTGCTTCTGAAGTAGACTGAGAGATGCATCCTTGCTTTTTGCTAATCCATGTGACAAGTCTGTCACCCATAAAGAATGCTCCTGGAGTTGTGCTCTTCCGGTCATCAAGATTTCTAGCCCAATCAACGTCGGTAAACACTTTTAGTTCAAATTTTCCTTCTCTTCTATACCATAAGCCAAATTTCTCAGTATTCTTCAGATATCTTAAGATTCTCTTCACAACAGTCATATGAGATTCCCTGGGGTTAGCAAAAAATCTAGCAACAATTCCTACTGCATGTGCAATATCTGGTCTAGTGTGTACAACATACATGAGTTTTCCTATCATTGATCTGTACAAAGTTTGATTTACCTCTGTTTCCTTGTCTTCCTTTGTGAATTTGCATCCAGTAGCCATCGATGTTCCAACAGGTTTGGAATCTTCCATCTTGAATATTTTTATGACCTCTTTGATGTATTTGGATTGTGTAATGAAAATACCTTCACTTTGTTGAATGATCTGTAGACCAAGAAAGAACTTGATCTCTCCAAACATAGACATCTCAAATTATTTCCTCATTTCATCATCAAATGATTTGCATAGCACATCATTGCCTCCAAATATGATGTCATCAAAAAATATTTAAGTAATCAAAGTGTTAGCATTAGTATCTTCTTTCAAATAAAGGTTACTGTTTTCACTAGTCCTTATGAATCCAATACTTATTAGATAGGAATGAAGTCATTCATACCAGGCTCTTGGAGCTTGTTTCAATCCATAAAAGTCTTTTTGAAGTCTACATACTGTACACACTCAAGTGGTGCACTTCTCTAAACCATTGCTTCCAAGAGGATCCATGGATTGGAAATATTGAGAAATCGATTTAGAGCTCCCTAGGCATGGAGTGCAAGGCTATTTTGAGTATTGCTCTCAGCTAGAGCTAATTAAGCCTATGACCTTGCTAATAAACCATGCAATGGGAGATTCTAAAGGAGAC
>MU223329.1:2781523-2811365 GCA_018584345.1 Thuja plicata
TCTTACACTTCTTTTTCTGCTTATTTTCATCATGTTGTCAAAATTCACATGACACAATCTTTTGTGCCACAACCATATGTCTTTGTTTCTAGTCATTAAGCAAGTGGAATTAGTATCATTCAGATAGAATAAGTTACCTTTAGTCTATTCACTGATACCAATCAGTTTTCCTAATTCATTGAAGATCTTTGCCTTCTTGTTTTCAAATGCTACTCTGTGACCTGAATTATTCAGCTGAGAAACACTCAATAGATTATAATTCAATCTTTTTACCCAATAAGCATTTTCACATTTAATCAGGTTATTCAATATTATTGTTCCTTTACCTTCAACTGGACAAGGTGTATCATTTCCCATTCTTACTGTACCACCATTATAATATTCAAAAGTATTAAACTTTTCTTTGTCATCGGTCATATGGTGAGTGCAGCCACTATCTATAATCCATATATCATTCTTACCAACCTTAGCTATGAGTGCAGTTTCTTCATTCCTTTCATCTTCATCTAAATCATCCTTCACAACTACAAATACCATTTCGATGTCATCATCAGGTTCGGTGTCAGTATCTTCATCTTTGCAAGTAGCTAGGTAGCTAGCCTTCTTGCCTTTATCCTTGTAGTCTTGGGTATCTTTTCTTTCTGATCGTCGGTAACCTCTGTAATCTTTGTTATCACCTCTGTCAGACTTATTCTCGAAAGATCTGTTATCACTTCTATCATCTTTTCTTCTGTTAGGACATCTTGCAGCAAAGTGTCCAATTTTTTTACAATTAAAGCATACAAGTGGTAAATTTCCTTTGTATTTACCTTTACCTCTCTATATTCTTCTGTCCATAAGTGCTTCTATTTCATCTAGATCTTCTTCTTCACTCTCACTTTCACTGTCCCTTCTAGATGAGCATCTATGATTTAATTTGCTTATTTTCATAGAAGACTTAAATGCAGACTCTAAACTGTAGAAACTAAGAAATACAGCTTCGACTTCCAAGACCAATCTGCATGCAAGATACCTGTTACAAAGAATGAAGCAAAAGATGGAAAAAGCTGAAACCCTTCTATGCTCAAAATGTGAGAGCTCAAAAATGTATTCCAAGAGTATGCAAAAACAAATACAAGCATTCGACCTTAAAGGTGAATGAAACCCTAAAAAAGGAAAAGGCTAACCTAAGAGAAAGCTTAAGTGAAAAATAGAGTACGACTAACTTAATAATTAATATCAACATGATATAATTAATAAGTGAGGAAAACTATGTACTCTAACACCCCCCCTTAAGTGAAGCTCAGGAGGTAAGCTAACCTAGCATAGCTATGAAAGCAAGAAATGGGTCCCGGCACAAGGCCTGATTAGGTACCCAATACAAGGAAATCTCTGTGAACCAGAGATAAAGGAGAAAATCCAGTGGGAAAAACTCCTCTCTAAAAGAGATATAAAAGAAATAAAAAGACAAAGGATGACTTCAAGAGACTCTCTCAAAGCCATGAGTACAATGCGTGTTGCCAACCCCCTCGTGAGAGAGGGTCGAGGCTCCAAAACCCCCCCAAAATGAAAGAACCCCTGGATCAATGAAAAAACCACCACGACTCCAATACAAAGGAGTGAAAGGAAGTGAGCACTGAAGAGGTGACCTTGAAAGACAAGATGTCACTAGAAGGCCGAGCTGATGCTCAAATGAGAAGACATGAGGATCTTAAAATGGAAATCCCAATGCAAGTGGTATGACAGGTGTGCTGACACTATCATGAGAGAGGAGATGAGTGTCCTCTGTAGAATCCTCAACAACTGAACCTGGTGGCTCGATGAATGGAGCTGGAGGGTTTGGCAGTGCTGAAGAAGAGTCCTACTGAAGAGAAAGAACCTCAACAAGATATGGTGTGGCAGTCACAACAGTGGTCTCAGGAACAACATAGAGGTTCAAGTGACCTGACTGCACCACATGATGCTCTCACGGAAGAGGAGAGATGTGCTCCGATGATGGAGATGATGGACCGAAGTGAGAAAATGTGTAGAGACGAGTGGAATGATCAACTGTCGCTATAGAAAAAATGCCACCTGTCACACAATCCTGAATGAAGACTAAATCTGGAGTGAACTCAATTGGCTTCCTTGATCCACTGTGTGTAATATGGTAAATTGAGAGAAGGTTTGCAGACAGAGAGTGAACATACAATACATCATTGAATGTGCCATCTTGAATGCGTATAGAACCTTTCCCACAGACTGACATAACAATGTTATTTCCCATGAGAATGTGAGGAATAGGAGAAGCCATAATAGAAGAGATCTCTGGAGAAGATGCCATATGGTGAGAAGCACCTGAATCTAGTATCGAAGGGACCTGGGAAGGGGATGCAACGGAAGCCTGTAATGCATGACCCTGTCCAAAATCTTGACCAGATGTCAAAGATGAGGTAGAAGATTGAAAAGAAGACCCCTATGAGGTGAAAGAGGATGGAGAGGAAATAGTGCTCTTCTGAAGGAGAGCTTGCAAATCTGCAATCTGTTTCTCATAGCCATCAAATCTCTTCTGAAAATAATGTGACTCATCATGGGACCCCTTCTGACAATAGGAACAAGTAGGGTTCTCATTCTTCTGTTTCTCCTTCTTAGAAGAAGATGGTGGGCCAGTAGAGTGCTGAGAAGAGGAATCAGATATCTACTTCGGCTTCGGCTTCTGTGTATCCTGAGATGACTTGGCAAGCAATGCCTATGACTGTGAACCTGTAAGAGAATCCATCTGACTAAGCTTGGAATGCTCACGAGTTAACCTATCACAGAAGGTATCAAAAGAGGGCATAACATGACATGTACCCAGTGCATCCATAGTGGAGTAGAAGGTAGAAGTGAAAATCTAATAAGGACCACGAAGCTTTGAGAGTATCATGAAGATACACTCATCATCGGACTTCGTCTTTCTAGCAACCTGTAAAATAGATCGAAGAGACTTGAACTTCATTAGGAAGTCCTCAATGCTGGTGAATGATTTAGGTACCAACGAGGTGAACTCTCCATCTATCTGGAGGACCCTGAACTGATTCATTGTGGAAAACAAGGTGGAAAACTTGTCCCACATATCCCTGGGTGTGGTCAGACCATCCAGGTGGAACAATAACCCATATAAAACATTTAGGGAAATAAGGCCCATTGCCTCATCCATCCTATTCCTGTGCATAAGAGCCTCATAAGGCCTTGGTAGAATAGGCTGAGCCGCATCCAGGTAGGACCATAAACCTCGTGACATGAGGATTCTAGTCATTTGTGGCTTCCATGTGTGGTAGTTATGTGGAGTCAGAATGACAATGGATGTGTCCGACATTGAGAGAATAAGATGAAAGAAGAAGGGTCTCTCTAAATTGAAAATGCAGAAAGAGATATGCACCCTCCTACACACTATTAAGCTAACTCCCGTACACCACAAAAAGAAGCAAAAAATACAAAGAACTAGTGAAAAACCTAAGTTTGAGAAGTAGAACAAGAGCACAAAAGAAGGTGCGTCTTTGACTAAAAATCTGGCAAAAAAATGGAAAAATCAGGAAATGAAACTTGGATGATAGCAATGGGCTCAGAAAGAGCTTTCTGACGATATATGGAAGTAAAAAATTTGAGTCCGTATGAGCCCTGTAGAGCCAAAAAGGCACAGGTACCCCCAAAAGACAAGCTCCCTAGAAAAACATAGTCTCGAGAAACAAATTGATGGCCGTATGGCCATCACGAGATGTCTAGCCAGGTGGGGGTGGCCGGTGGGTAGCGGCGCCGGTGGAGGTGGCAGCCAATTGGGCGGTAGTGGCGGCCGGGCAGGGCAGTGCAGTGGTGGCGGCGGGGTCCGGTGGCGGCGCGACGGCCGGAGGGTGGCGCGCGGGCTGGGGGCGACACGCGGGTGGCGGTGGGGCTAAGTGCCAGTGGCGCAATTTAACATAGCAAGTGGTGTTTTATAATGTTTTTTTTTTATTTTTTTTGATTTCCATGCCCATATGGCCCTAGTAGGGCAAAAAATTTCTCCTACATGCTTCGGAGGCCAAATAGGTCATGTTTTATATGGATTCTGGGGTTTTTGAGCCTTCCAGACACAACTGTGAGGTCAGTTTTTGCCCAAAGTGCACCAAAAAAATGAGACTCCCTAGATCCAATAAAATAATAGAAAAAAATTAGAAAAAAGGATGCTTGATCCACAGCTTCAAAATAACTCGAACAAGCAGCAGCAGAATGACTCTGATACCATGTAGAAATTGAGAAATATAGCTTCAACTTCTAAGACCAATCTGCATGCAAGATACCTATTACAAAGAATGAAGCAAAAGATGGAAAAAGCTGAAACCCTTCTATGCTCAAAATGTGAGAGCTCAAAAATGTATTGCAAGAGTATGCAAAAATAAATACAAGCATTCGACCTTAAAGGTGAATTAAACCCTAAAAAAGGAAAAAGGCTAACCTAAGAGAAAGCTTAAGTGAAAAATAGAGTACGACTAACTTAATAATTAATATCAACATGATATAATTAATAAGTGAGAAAAACTATGTACTCTAAATAAACTTGGTAAGACACTATTGTTAAAGTTATTCATCTCAAATGAAATTAGTTTACCAATTAGGCTATCAAGAGTAACTGTATTTTTTGCTACTGCTCTCATTTTTTGAATAGAAGAAACTCTAATAGCATATACATGTAATAAGGTTCTTAAGATTTTACTTATCACTGTCTCCTCTTCAAGTGTACCTCCAACACCTCGTATAGCATCGACTACTTCTTTTATTCTTGTGATATACTGTGTGATGTTTTCACCTTCTTTCATTCTGAGATCACCCAACTTTCCTCTAAGGCTTTCTGCCTTGGCTCTCAGAACATTTGTATCACCTTTATGTACAAGCTTCAGTTTGTCCCACATTTTCTTTGTAGTTGTGCAATCCTTGACATCTTCAAATTTAGCATCAGTGAGTGAGGAAAAAGCTCTATAACCATGCAGTTATGCTCATGCTTTACTCTCAATTGATCTACTGTCAATGGTCTTATAGGAAAAACATATTCAGTATCTAAGTATTGAGTAACATCATTACCAATACCTGATAAGCAGAGTCTTATCCTGCTTTTCCATGAAGCAAAGTTATCTTTGTTCAACTTGGGCACATCTCGTCTGTTCATCTTTTGATCTTTACTTAGGTCTTGAAACCTTCCTTCTAAGCACACAAGCTCTGATACCAATTGTTAGTAATAATTGAGAGAGGAGGGGGTGAATCAGTGGCCTCAAAAATTTATCCTTTAAACTTTAATCCACCAATAAATACACCTCAGATTGTTAAGTCCCTACAAGATGCACGCCTTGAAATACTTGAAATAATTAATTGTCTGTCGGTTTACCTTGTCTGTCCTTATTCTCTTTAATAACCGATAATCAGTAAAACTATTTACCGATATTTAGTAAATATGCAGAGGATACCAATCAATCCAGAAATGCATATGTGAAATGTAAAACAATAAAGTAATGAACCATACACACATAACACATGGATTTTAATGTGAAAACCCTGTTAAGGGAAAAACCACTGGGACCGGTACCCCAATTTTTCACTCTTCTAAAGTGAGCCCTGTTAGGAGCCAACCTTGTTAAAGGTTACAAACAAACTGTTAAGTATGACCTTGTTAGAGGATTTTATACATAGGTTGTCACTTAGTATCTGACATTTATTTTTCTACCATCCTTGAATCAACCTCCTTCTTAGACTGCCAATAGGCTTTAGGCAAATCTTGCTACCATCCTTGAATCAACCTTCTTCTTAGGCTGTTAATAGGCTTAATGCAAATTCAATGCTACTTTCATGAATCAACCTTTTTGGCAATTTGTTAGGATATACCTCAATTATAAAAGATGGTTAAGTCCTACTCTGTTAAGAGACTTGATGCTTCAATGGTTAAACTAAAACATTATGACCTGTTTCTAATACAACTTGAATTATAGATTTTCAGATCTATTTAAGTACAATACCTCTCTGATCAATGTATCACTTCAATTCTTTGTGCTCCACACTTTCTGCTCTGTGATGCTGTGCTTCACTGTTCATCGGTGTCTACAGAATTCTTTAGCTCTCCTTCAGCTTGATTGATCAGGACTGTATGAAGTTTATCCTTCACCAGTTTCTCTTTAGCATCCTTTTTCTATTCACTCCCCTTCCGTGTATTTGATGGCTTGTAGAAATGAATTATGCTTGTCTCTTATATAGACATGATATTCCTTAATTCTTGATTCTTGGCGTGAAAAACAATCCAGCCAATTTGATTTATGGCTTTAACTCCTAATTTATCTCATAGTTATATTCTTTCCAACTGTATAAATCTTCTTTAAATCAATTACTTAACTCTAGGTGAATAAAAAAAATAAAACAACCAGTTAAGTCTATCCTTAAGCTCTGCCAACTATATATTTTGTCATTTTCTGAACTCTCTGTTCTGTCGGTCAATTCTGCAGTTCGTCGTTGGTGACAACTACCAGTTCCGTCAGTGTAACTCTAGTTAGCTTTGGGATCTTTGTCCATTGGGAATCATTGGATTTATCTCATCGGGAAACTTGTGATTCTGCTTTGTTGGGAAACACTATCTTCTGCTCGTCGGGTATCACTGTGACCTTTTTCTCCGCCTTTACCGATGGTGTGCACTCCATCGGTGTTGTCTGTCAGTTAGTGAATACTTGACTTTTATGCATTACTGAAAGCATAATTATTGTTTCATTGATTCTATGAAGTCTTTGGCATTATGTACATGATCCTATAGATGATATCAAGTTGACATCAATGATAATACAAACCATTAACTGATTTAATGCCTTGCATCATCTTCAACTTAACATTATCAAACATTCAATCAGTTACATGTCTTCAAAAGGTGGCAGCTAATTGCACACTCATGACATAGTAGAGATATTAGAGAAAAGGCTTGTGAGTGCGCAAGATGCTAACACATGGTGGTGGTGTCACGCAGTCGTAGAATAGGCAGACAGTGTTGTCGTACAGTCGCAGAGCTAGGCATGTAGTTAAAAGATAATCGGTGAGTGCGTGACTAGTAGTTAGTTGTGCAGTCATGATGGTTATGAGATGTTAACCGTTAATGTCATGAGTGCATGACTTAACCACTAGCAGTTAGTCGCGCACTCATAGAGGTCAAGTGGAGCTAGTCAGATCATGACACTTGGCAGATTCTGGTGAAATCTGGGGGAAAAAGTGCAAAAAAGAAGAATTTAAAAGACTATAGAAATGTGCAGAAATATCAAAGGCAAATAAGATCAAATTTGCATAGAAAAGTATATTAAATGCAAAATTTAAAGGAATGTGCAAGTTAGAACATTGTCTTATTCTCTGGTTCGGTGAAATACATTTTATTTCAAACTTGAAATATGCTTTAACGAGAGTTTTTCCATAGAAAGTGGAATCAAATTTGTTGGTGACGATGATTGCAAAGAAGAGGCAGTTGCAGAAGCAGAAGGAGATCATATTTCTTGGGAGAAAGAAGATATTTATTAAGCAAATGGGTTTCAGTTAGGTTGAAGCTGGCTTTTCAGTTCTCTATATCTTTCCTCTTCTCAATTGTACATGGTGAAATTAACACTGCTGGGCAGTTTTTTGATTTGAGTCTTGTTTTTTGAAGCAGATAGAAATTTAATGAAAAACAATGGAATCCCTATTCAAAACTTGTTGATGTCTTTGTGTCTTTTCTTGAAGTCTTTTGTGTTAATCTGTAAGGCATTTTAATGCACTGGTTATAAGGTAGCTGTGAGTTGTATTTTTAAGTTTCTTTCAAGGAGGGAGTAAATCTTAGAGACAAATTCTGAGGGTTCAAGGTTTGCACATGAATTTGATGTCCAGGTGTTGAAGTGAAAAGAGTGATTTGTAAGGCACTTCACTTGGTTTATGTATGTTAGAGTTAGAGGGTTTTCTGTAGATGTATCTTTATTTGACTATGTTTCCCAATAGATAAGGCACTAGTCTTTGCTGGTTATGCAGGTCTCATCATCAAATTCATTTAAAATATGAATAATCTTTCATTTCCTGTTTAAGAACATGGATGTTTAGAAGCTGTATTGAATAGTACATACATTTTTGGTGATTCATTGAAGAACTAAATCCAATAGGTTAGCCTGCCTAAGCCTCTGAGCTCGAAGAGAAGAAGGATGAGAATCCTTAATCCACTCTAGGATTCACTATGATGCAGTGAGTCTGAAGATAGGTACACCCGCTTGAGTCTATGGAGCTTGAAGTGTAGAAGGATCATATCCTTGTTAATTATCCTTTTTCCCTGCTCATCTATTGTTGGGTTAGAGAGAGTTGTAGATTTGATTTCTTCTCTGATTTGCAAGAAAAAGTGCTAACACTTTATTTGCCACCTATCCAACTAAGTTAGCTCCACACCATCGTGACCTGACTACTAGGTGCTTGGAGGTTAGGAGACCCCGCTCTTTGGTAAACCTCTTCAAGCGAAGTTGGCTGGTACTCTGGTATTCGGTGACAACTCTCTCCCTATTGGTGAGGCCGTCACAAAGTCACGTCAATACCAGGCACAAAAATTGTAGTTAATAGGATAAGTTGGCGATATGATTAACTCTGTATTAACCACTGCTAGGTTAATATATATGTATGTCTTTTGGGGACGTTCATCCTTGCTAATTTAGGGGAATTCGATGCCTTGTACTTGTACATGTTAGTAAAATACCTAAAGCATATGTGCATACATGATATCAAACAATAAAGTGGATCAAGACATTGTGTGGACCTCACAAATGAGTAACTCCAACTTTATCCCTCTTCTAAAAAACACACCAGACATGTTTAAAAATTGCTAATAACATGAGTATAATTATAATAATCTAACATATGTTGATACTTGTAAATAACCATCCACCAGAAATAGTATGACATCTATTGAAAACACATTACATAAACTATCATTACTAGAGCACCTAAATAAAAAATCTACTACATTTCACCTATACTAACATATCATCCAAGTCAATTATTAACTACAACTATCAAATAACCATTATAGCACCAATTCCATATTCATAACATAGAAGTATATTAACACTAATATGTCAGTATAGAAGATATGCGTACCTCATCATGCATCCAACCCAAGGTCCAAAGTTATATTACTTTCATACGGAGAGAGGTTTTAGGTGGCATTACATAGATGAACTATATGATAATGCCATGAATGTCATTATAAATAAAGGGTAAATGAAAATATGCTCTTATGGTTCCTCTCAATGTCCTTTATTTTCTAGATAATTATTTAATTGCACATTGAATGTCTTTAAATACCACTTAACAACATATCACACAAATATTTTCCAAGTTGGATTTTAATGACCAATAGAAAGAGGTGGGAAAATTGAATTTTGAATATAAAATTTTTTAATTTCAAGTTCCTTTCTCAACCTTCTAGAATCAAACTAGAATAATATTGAGTATCACTTAAATACCATAAGAATAAATTGATAATATCTAAATTAGAGACGACTATACAAAAATAAGTACAAATAAGAATGTAAAAAAAAACACAAGTAAATGAAAACAAGGGTTGTGTGCAACTGGAGTCCCTGCCTTAGGTAGGGGTGGAGTTCATTTGGCTAGGAAAGCCTTGAAATATGATTGTGCCTGGGGAGAGAAGCCACAACTTCTAAGAGAGCCCTGTCAGAGCTTTCTACCTCCATGCAAGGAATATTTTTACTGTAGGATGGCATGCATTTTATTTCTTCTCTTGCCTACTTCATCCTCCATTTACCACAACAACAATTATGGAATAAGTTATTTTATCCACTTATAAGTGTGCTGATAATGAACTTACTCTCACGTACCAACCTAATTAGGAATAAATCAAAAGAGTAGCAGTTGTTAGTTTTGAATATAGCATAAACCTAATTGTGAATTAGATATACAATAATGCAAGTGATAGCTACAATTTTTAGACATCTTCTGATCAATTTTGTTCTTGAAAAATTCTTTTCTCACCAAAAGGTGTGTTGATCCTTCAGATGACCCGCATTGGAGCTGTTATTGTACTTTCAACATTGTCTTTAGTCTCAATACATTTTGTCTTTGCAATATCAGGAGTCATTCATACTAGTGTTGATACAAAAGGAGGAACATCTGCTGCTATTGTAGCTGGAGAGAAGGCAACTAGCTTCTTTGTATGATAATAACTACTTAGTAGTGCTTGGACTGGACTCATTGCTGGAAGTTTGCACACTTTAACTAGAACTTATCACCTTGCTGCTATGGCTCCCCTTTCAATTGGCCGTACAAGAGTGAAAAGTGCTGCAGTGGGAGCTCTATGGGGTTGTGGTCATGATGCTGGACACATCATTTTTAGTGTCCTCTTTCTTATATTGGAAGATAAATTGCACATTGAGATTCTTCGCTCATGGGGAGCTCAAGTTGTGGGCATAACATTACTTGTTATTGGAGGTATGTGTATTAAAGAGACCTCAAAAGTACCTAAATATTGTGTGGTTGTAGAGAGTGGTCATCATCAAGCAAATAAGTTTGGAGCATATCACTACTCTTGAAAGTGGCAAAAAAAAAACTCAGGTTTGCAACCTTTTTTATAGGAATAGCGCATGGCTTATAGCCAGATGCACTTCTTATGGTTTTACCTACCCTTGCTCTACTTTTTCGTTTACCAAGAGGACCTTTTCTCTTAATGTTTATGCTTGGAACTATCATGGAAATGGGTAGTTACACTGCATTTATTGGGTTTTGTAGCGATGCACTCAAAACAAAGGTACCAATGATAACATAGGGATTTCATGGGGTTCTTCACTTATTGCAATTCCTCTTAGTGGAACAATTATCTTGAGTGAATTTTTGTGAATCAATATTTTTTAGGATTTGATTCAAACATGTTCTTTGACCTTGTTTTTACTCATATAACATCTAAGCTATATTTTCTTTTCTTTCTCAAGTTTAAGTAAAACTGACAATTAATACAAAGTCTTAAATTTTCAACATCATTCAAACTACAAATTATATTGATCGCCAGACTTATAGTTGTTTAACCATTCGACATTTAAAGTCAAATTTTAAAGGAAATATTGATAATCCTAAAGGATAATATTTTGTCATTAGTATACAAAGGAAACAGTTTTCAAACCGTCAGTAACATGATCACCGAAAGACAGGCTTATAGTGCAACCCGATACAACAATTCACAGAGGTCACCAAAAATGCTAAGTGCACTATCACCGACAGACAGTTTACAGTGTAAACCAACAACACACTTTAGTGCGCAAACTGACAGACAGTCTACAAAGAAACCCAAGAAGTAGAATGTCTACAAATAAATCACCAAGGAAAGACTACAGAGCAACCCGAGCACCAGTCTATCGAGAGATAGATTTAATTTTGAGAAATGTGGATTTGAGTTACACATTAGATAAAACACTTGAGTTTTATATTTAGCTTTATGCTTATCTTTAAAACCATTTCTTGAGGGACAAGTAAAGCATATGTAATTGTTTTAATTAGTCCAATTGATTGTAAACAAGCAAACTAGGAGATCAAGGTCAAGTTGTAAACCTTTGATCATAGAGTTTTCATTGTAAAGTGTGAAACCTATTTAGGTCAATATATTGTATAAATAAATGTAGTAATCAATCATACATTGATGATTATAGCTACAACAGACATCTATGGATCAGACAAAGAGTTTTATGTAGAAGGATAACAAAAGATGAAATCAGTTATGAAGAACAAGATTCAAGGCTACCGAGCAAAACACAGGTATGAATCAATCACTATAGGTGATACATATACATTGTGTACTTAAAGGATCTGTATTCAACAATTCAGGATTGCACACTATCAGGTCAACAAGTATTTTTTACTGCATTCTAACAAGTGTAGCAAATAGAAGAAATCCTTTAAGAAGGTGGATTTAACAATCCTTATGTAAATTTATTAACCGAGTGCACACTTAATAGTGTAGCTAAATATCTTAACTCAGTAGACCTAATCAGTCTAAAATGTTACTCCTAACAGGGTAAGATCATTAGAAGTGATCAAAATTGTAGCCTTAACCAAAACCTTCCATTCTGTAGATAGTGAAGCTTTGTGGGTTTCATCCCCACCACAATTTTTACCTTCTAACAGGGGTTTTCTGCATTACCAATTCTTGTGTCATGTGTACTTACATTTCATGAATGTTTTTGATTAAGGTAACAATAGGTTTTGAAGGGGGCCCAAAACCCTTTACAAAGCACCAAAAGATAGACAACCAAGGACAAGGAAACAACGAATGCCACAAGTGATAGAAGACCAAAAGAGGGCTAAATCCCATATTTAATAGAAAATTACATTACAAAACATCAAAACAGCTAACAACAAAAATCTCCCAGCAGACGGATAGAAAAAAAATTCCAGCAACCCAAAACACTAAGAAACTAAATAGCTTCCAATTGATCCTCCAGCATCTGAACTTCAACCATCAGCAGCTCCATACTCTAGATCGAGTCCCATAATTTATTGATATCTTTAGTTTGGACTTGGGCTTTCTTTACATTTCATGAATGTTTCTATGAATATTTACATGCAATTAAGTTTATGTTTTGATATTACATGCATAAGGTAGAATAGCATCAATGGTTGGTAATGCAAGAACAGAGTATTAAAAGTTAATTGATAAAAATTTTTAAGGGTACTGATTCACCCTCCCCTCTGAGTACACACCATTCCATTATTCCAACAATTGGTATCAGATCTAGATCTCTTGTTTGGAAAATTTTAAATCACTTGAGAGAAAAGATCATACAATGGAAAGGTATAAGCTAGACAAGAATATTGAGAATCAGAAGTTGCATATAAATATCTTCTATGAGCAATAAAAAGAAGCAAGAATCAAGATGAGAGAGCTGCTAGATGAAAGAAAAGTTATGGAATCTTGCTGCAATGAAACAAAATATCATGAAGAAGAGATACCTGATTTGTTTGAGTCATCAGGATCTACATCTAGCAATACATCAGACACATTTGAAGGAAGCATTACAAGTTTGAATGAAATCAATCAACATCTGACATAGCAAGTAAAGGTACTACAAATCATCCAAGAGACACAAATGGTAAGGATGATTGATGTTATGAATAATGCTAGACAAGTTGAACAAGAAAGAACATTAGCTATTGATGACAGAAGGAAGATCACTGAAAAGCTACAAGAAAGAGAGACTGAAATACAAAGACTTATTGAACATCATCATGAGATCACCAATCAAATATTTCTTATGAGTCATGAGGAAAATTGAGTAAACATAGGACTCAATGGGAAATTAGAAGCTATTGGTGAGCTAAGAGAAGAAAATGAGAGACTAAAGCATGAATCAAGGATTCAACAACAACACAATGATATGCTCAAGAAAGCTAAAGAAAGTACAAAAAAAAATGGATGATTTTTTGGATGGACAAAGAAGACTCAATAACAATACCGGTCTAGGGTATACTGAGCATGGAGAATCATCTAACCAAGCTGATCACAAAGATGTCTATACAAATCCAAGACCAAGGAAGCAGTCATGCAATCACTATGGAAAACCAAGGCACACATCAAATGTTTGTAGGATCAAAGCTAAAGGTATTCCTAAATCCACATCTAAATTCATAGGTAAATGTTATAAGTGTAACAGGCATGGACACAAATCACATGAATGAATATCTAAGGTGAAACAACCAAAGAAGGAATCCTACATGGAAAAATATTGTTCCACTTGCAAAAAGCATGGGCACACATCTCTTAAATGCAGGAAAAAGAAAAAGCAAGCACGGAAGCCAAAAGAACAAGAAAATGCTTATCAATCGAGAAGAGTCAGTAACTCATATGTTTGGGATTACAACACATGGACAAATTGCACAACATGTAGTAGATATGGACACATAGTTGCAAACTGAATGAGGAAATGGACAAGAAAGTCTAGAAGCTAGACTAACTCTGGAATGGCATGCTTACATTGTCATAAGGTCGGTCATATAAGAAAGGACTGCAAAGACTAAGTCACAGAGTCAAGCACTTTTGCTAATGGAAATACCATTGAAGACACCAGGAAGATGAGAAAAAAAAATGTGGAGGAAATCTACAAGCACTGATGATGCTAGACCAAGAAATACAATTGGGTATACCTTATCCAATGGATCTGGTGATATCACCACCCCCACCTAAGCAGAACAAGTAAGTATGGAACTGCACTATACAAAGCTATATTTTACATCAATTCCAATATACATTGATAATATGCTAAATTAGCATGAATGAATATACACTATATTTTTGATTAAGGAAAATAGGTTTTGATGGGTTCCTGAAACCCTACAGAAGTAAGAAAAGTAATCTAGAGCATATAATCGTTAAGTAACAACCAAAAAAAAAAAGGCAGACCTAACATAACAATCCCAGAAAAATAGAATGTCGGGGACAAACACCCAAAAAGACTAGGAACAAAGAACCAGGGGTGCGAATCAGGCAATATCTTTGAGAATCTCAGCAGCCTGTATCTCCAGCTTGGTCATTCTACCCACAACTTATTTTAGGTCGGCCAACTCTTTGTCTGCTTCCTGGTTTTCCATCTGCTTGGCATCCTCTCTTGTCCTCTTCTTATTTCCTTCTTCTAGAAGCTTCTCCCTGTCACTATTCAACGACCGATCCTCCTTATTTCCTCTTTGTTCTTCAAATTTGTCGATGATCACCTTAATATTATCATTTGAAGCCTTAAGTATATTGTAGCTTTGCTAAAAAATTTTGACCATTGAGGCTTCAATGCCTTTGACCCTATGCTTCAGTTTGGTCACTCTACTATCCAGCTCCCTGTCCTCCACAATATTCTTGTTGTTGTTAGTTATGTTTTCTTTCTCCATCATGTCCATTCTTTTTTTTAGCTCATAGATTTTATAGTAGGTCCATTTCGTTGATCGGTAGCTGTCAATAGCATTGTTTTTTGCATTGTTCAGCACATCCATTTGGGGATCCTCCCTTGCATTGTCGCTAAAAATCACCAGAGTAGGATCAATAAGCTCTTCCATCTTCCTAGGCAATATACACTATGTTATTACTTGTTATGAATTTGTGAATTCAATCTCGTCAGTCAATACACACCGAGAATCATCGGTGTACATACAAAAGCAAAATTGATAATGTAAATCGAGCATCATCGGTAATCATGTAAAAAAAAGACAATAAAGTCTTCGCTACATACTAAGCACCGTCATTGAACATAGGAAAGGTCAATTGAGTTGACACTTACCCCGAGAAATGTATAATCACCAAGATGAAAAGTTTGTGTGATGACTGAGCAACTCCGTCTTTGACCATCGAGAAGTAGGTGAAGCATTTATTGCACCACTTAGGGCATCATCTATAAAAGGGAAATAAAAAGCTCATTCATTCACCATGCGTTTAAGAGGGAAGATCAGAGCAAAGTAGAGTGATCAAAATTGACTAGATTGCAGAGTGATTCACAAGCACATTCACGGCTACTCCGACAGATTCACAACAACTACAACAGATCAAGTGAGTATCTAAGACTCACCGAGAAAATAGATCATTTATGGAGAAAGTCCTAAATTCAAGAAACATGGAAACCACTTCACGAGTTTCCAAAATCAAGAATGCAAAGGACAAGAAGGTTAATATGATCAAGAACTCTACATGTGAAGATCCTAAGTACAAATTCTACCCCGAGGTTGCTTCAAAACCTGATGATGCTGGAGCATTCTCAAGCATACCACCTAGGGTTTTGCTAGTCGAGGATGTCCGAGCCTATATCCATTGTAAGGTTGTAGAGATAAGAGATCTCAAGGTTGAGGAAGCTTACAAGAAGATTTGCATAGATGGAAACATTAAGGATAAAAATAAACACATTGAGGTAAAAGGGTTGAAAAATTCCCTAATGTTCCTGAAGGAATTCAAAACTGAGTGGATTCAGATAGTTCTTAGCAGAGTGCATGACATGAAAAATGTGGTTGGATGAGTCAAAACCAATCACCAAGGATGAAATACACACAGTAATTGGTTATCCAATAACTGACAAGGTCAAAGAACTCAAACATCGTCCTCGTCCTGATATAGAAAAGATGATAGGTGCAGTATGGGATGACAGAGGTTTAAAGGTAAACTCCATCACCGATCGAGAACTGAAGTTTGATGCATGTGTATTGGGATACAAGGTATTCCAAGCCAACAGACTAAATAGAATAGCATGCGGAGCAGTTGACACTGCCCATAAGATTGTGAAGAAAGGTCTTCAACTTGATCTATCTGAGCTTATACTGAAGCAACTAGAAGAGAACATGAGGACCATTAGATCAAAAAAATCTAATTCATGTAAGTTTGGTTCACTCTTCATGTGTATATTCTTCTACTTTCAAGAATTTTTCCCCTCTGTCAGTAATGTCACTTGGGACACTACTCGACCGATAACAACTCAAATTAGTGAACACATCAAGTCACTAGGGGATAATTTCACTTCATTTATGGATGCACATTTCATTGGCTTCAAAGATAGAATGCAGAAAAGGATGAGGATAATTGAACAACTAGTGGAATAATATAAGGATGATATATGTTTCATAGTGGATACCGACACCACCTTGATCAAACCAGTTGTACCAAGGACATCATGGTTAGCAACACTTGATTATGAAAACAACATTGATCAGGCTACAAAAGCTATTGAAGCATTATTAAATGTACCACTGGACAAAACATTTCCAAGATTTGGAACCCATGAGGAAGCTAAGGCCAAAATCAAAATAGGCTTAGTTGTTAAAAAGATGGACTGAAAGAAGACTAAAATGGTAAAGACACTTGAGAATTAGTTGTTAGTTAACGAAGAAGAAATTGACCAAAAAGATGACACCGAGGGACAGTCACCTATCGGTGGAGGTGAACAAGTGAGTGACTCCAAGTCAACTGAGTCTGATGCACCACCCGCAAAGAAACCAAGAACTACTGCTGCATCAAGGACTAGGAATCAAACTACAAAAGATACAAACTCACCACTGATCAAGAAAGGAACAGTGAGGAATTACAAGAGAAAGCCTCAAACTGGGAAACAAACACTGAGGCAAAGAAGAAAATACATTCAAGGTAACGAGGACAAAGGATGACACTGCACAAGATGAGAGAGAACAAGAAGCTCAACCTGAAAAGCACAAAGTTCCTACAACAATTGATGAGATTTCTGCATCAATTGTCAAGATAGGTAGCATATCAAATGCTAAGATAAGGCAATGACTAACCTTACCTCCCAAGGATTAGAAAAAATATTGAAGAAGCCACCATTCAGGCAATAATTGCATTGAAATATGTACCTATATAATTTGATAAAAATGATGCCACAAGAACTCAATGATAGAATATCAGCAAGGTGGACATATGCCTTGCAAACCGAGAAAAAGATAAGGGAAAGATCCCTGGTAACAATTATGCCACCCGAATCAAAAGTTGAGGAGATTGATGAAATGATGAAGAAAGATACAAGGAAATTTTAGCTAAGATGAGAGCTTACAAGGTACTCAAGGGAAGATTAATAGAGCTAGACAAAGAAAGCAATAAAACATGGAATGAAATATTCAATCCACCCAAGGAGGATTCAAGCCCCGAGCAGGTATTATCCCTTACTGGGACCCCTCATTATGAAGATAAAGAGGCTACACCGAGCCCATATCACATCTTCATAAATGATACCGAGGACATCAATCTAGTTGAGTTGACAACACATGCAAGAAAGGCCATGGATGATGTACCTTAGATACTTCAATCATTAGTAGATTCAATAGAGGTCATCATCAAGGATATAACACTTATTAAAGATTCTGATGATGAGCCAAAGAAATATGAAGATATAACTACTGCTACTGAGCATAAAAAGGAAAAGGAAACAAATACCACAAATGCTGCACATGTGAATACAATAGGACAAATGCCTTTATTGATACAAGATATCAATATCATCTTAGCAGAAAAGGAGAAGACACCAAACCATGACGCAAGCATACCCAAGGATAAGGGTGATGGGGAGCAGAAAAGCACAAATGATGAACAAAAATATACAAGTGGAGAAGAAAAAAAAAGTGATGCCAAGGATATCGAGGGTGAAAAGGCTGCAGATACAGACAAGGTTGATGTGGAGATTTCCACTACCAACCAACAGGTCAATAATGAGCAGCAACCAAAAGGCACAACACCTCCCACACAATCACCAAACCAAGAAAAGGAGCATAAACTAGCCATAATTCTAAATTCCCCTGCTTCCAGTACCATATCCAAGAAGAAGAAGAAGAAGAAGAAGAATAAAAATCTAGTAAGATTGGATGAAATCATTGATATACTAGATTGTGATCCTAGAACATTAGATCTAGACTCACTTACAAAGTACGGTGAACTTTGTAAAAGAAAGGTAATACATGACAAGCTCAAAAAGGAGAACAAGAACTCACAAGTCCTGGAGAACACAAAGGAAATACTTTTGCAGATTATACTTGATACATATATTGATCAAAGTACACCTATACTTGATCAATTAGCAGTTATTACTGACTCCATCACATCACAGAATGTAGATGTAGACAAGGCAATAGAGGAACGTGATAAGTATAAGTGTCTATACAAGCTTACTGAGAAAATGAGCTAGAAAGTGGCAGAACAAAAGGTAACACTTTATGAATTAGTTATGACTATAGAATTGATAATATCATAAGTAGTAAACTTAATCCAGAAGTTGTGCACATCAGAAACTTTCACTACCGAGCATACTGACAAGTTGGCCAAAATTGATGAAGATCTTAAGGCAAGTGCACAAGGTCTCACAACCGATGAAAATGCAGAATCAAGAGATTCAAGAGGAAAAATCCAAACTTTGAGATGAGATAACCAAGCTCCAAGATCTACTACTACCCAATCTCACATTACTGCAACAACATATGACTTCAGCAAGAACATTGATTGCCACCCCAGAGATGTCTATTACAGAGAGCATATATGATATGCACACTAGACTCACCTTGGAAATCATGACCCTTGAGCACCTCAAAGAGAAATGGGAGAAGCAAATGAAGGACATTAAAAAATCCCATTCCCACATTTTTGACAAATATTAAGTATTACACCTGTCATTATTTCAAAAAAAGGGGGGAAATGATATGATAAAGGGGGAAATAATATGAAAATGGAAATGATAAGGTGAAAGGGGGAAATGATAGAAGAGGAAATATATGTATATGTACATACAATACACCAAGGCATGCCCATAGGGGGAGTCATATTGACAAGGTAAACATTTTGGTGTATATACTGAATATTTCAGTTTTGCACATATCATTTTTTGATACTAATGCCAAAGTGGGAGATTGATATTCCTAAAGGATAATATTTTGTCATTAGTATAAAATGAAACAATTTTTGAGCCGTCAGTAACATGATCACTGAAAGACTTGCTTATAGTGCAACCCAAAACAATAGTTCATAGAGGTCACCAAAAATGCTAAGTGCACTATCACTGACATACAGTTTACAGTGTAAACCAACATCACACTTTAATGAGCAAACTGAAAGACAGTCTACAGAGCAACCCGAGAAGCAGAATTTCTACAAAGACATCATCAAGGAAAGACTACAGAACAACCTGAGCACCAATCTACCGAGAGACAACTTTAATTATGAGAAATGTGGATCTAAGTTACATGTCAGATAAAACACTTGAGTTTTATATTTAGCTTTATGCTAATCTTTAAAACCATTTCTTGAGGGACAAGTAAAGCATATGTAATTGTTTTAATTAGTCTAATTGATTGTAAACATGCAAACTAGGAGATCAAGGTCAAGTTGTAAACCTTTGATCATAGAGCTTTCATTGCAAAGTGTGAAACCTATTTAGGTCAATATATTGTATAAATAGATGTAGTAATCAATCAGACATTGATGATTATAGCCGCAACAAACATCTATGGATTAGAAAAATAGTTTTATGTAGAAGGACAAAAAAAGATCAAATCAGTTATGAAGAACAAGATTCAAGGCTACTGAGCAGAAAAGAGGTATTAATCAATCACTATAGGTGATACATATACATTATGTACTTAAAGGATCTGTATTCAGCAATTTAGGATTACACACTATCAGGTCAGCAAGTATTTTTGACTGCATTCTAACAAGTGTAGAAAGTAGAAGAAATCCTTTAAGAAGGTGGATTTAACAATCCTTATGTAAATCTCTTAACCGAGTGCACACTTAACAATGTCTTTAAATCTCTTAACCAAGTAGACCTAACCAGTCTAAAATGTTACTCCTAATAGGGTAAGATCATTAGAAGTGATCAAACTTGTAGCCTTAACTAACACCTTCCATTATGCAGATAGTGAAGCTTTGTGGGTTTCATCCCCACCGTAGTTTTTACCTTCTAATAGGGGTTTTTTGTGTTACCAATTCTTGTGTCATGCGTACTTACATTTCATGAATGTTTCTATGAATGTTTACATGCAATTAAGTTTATGTTTTGATATTGCATGCATAAGGTAGAATATCATCAATGGTCAGTAACGCAAGAACAAAATATTAAAAGTTAATTGATAAAAAGTTTTAAGGGTACTGATTGACCCCTCCCCTCTCAGTACATACCATTCCATTATTCCAACAAACATCATGATCAAAACAACTCTCAAGAAGAGCAAGCTATTTGTACCTTTCTTCAGAATAATATAGCTAACCCTTTTTCATTAGGGTATTATAATAATTAAAACTAACAGAAAATAAACAAATTTATTTAAAAAAACAAGATATTCCTGGAAAATTCCAACAAATCAAAGGCAATGTTTCAAATTTAGAAATAATTACATTCCATTGCATCGTTAAAATTACATACTTTGTTATTTCTCACATTTTTTAGGAGGATAATTAATTTTTTTTTCATGGTATACTATTTGCTCCTAGGAGCTTAACTTCTTTTTCACTTTCCACTCTTTTAGGTATCTATATTGGCTTGAAATTGATGATAGCACAAAAATTTTCATTTGCACTATTGTTGGCTCTGTTATTGATACAATTCCAACAAAATAATTAAATCTTCTGAAGCCAGACAAATAAGCTTTTCGCTTACTTTTGATTTCTTAATTTTTTTATTTTTTATATATATTAAAATAGTTTATAAAACTAGAGATTAGATCATGAGAGTATCAATATTGCCAACCAGTAACAAGAATACCTACCCAACCAAAAAACACCACCAAACTAAATTTTACAAAATTACATGTACAAGCAAGTTTCTGAGAGCACGAGAGTATCAAAAGATTATACATATTACTAGATACATATCACAAAGAGAATATAAATAGGAATAAAAACCAATTAGTCCCAAGGACCAACTATATTTTTGTTGCACTCTGATTTTTCACCTTCAAAGGATCCTAGGGGGGTCCATTACAACTATCATATTAGCAACATTTTCCTAGCTCAACAATCCAATCTTCTGCACTTTTCTTATCTTATCATTTTCTTTATCTACATTGATGTTTTTTGCTTGGATGAACAACTTCAAGCTTTCCAATTCCTCTTTTCTCAAATCATCAACATATATGTCAAAATAGTGAGTTGATAATATATCTTCCTTGTATATGATCATATCCCCCTCTTGTACCAGGATCATAAATTGATCCTTTGGGATATCCAAGACAACAAAGACCTGAGACATGATAAAAAAATGTGTTAGTTTATAATTAAACTCAGTAAGCACCTTCTTCTTGTGTTTGAATACTTCCTCATTTCTTTTCCTCCAGATAAACCAAAGAATCTCAATAGTAAGAACATACCAAAAATTATTGAGGGAAAGACCAAAAGGTTTAGAAAAACCAACAATAATCTCATGCCACGACAACCTAGACTGACTATTCTACAAGATAGGATTACCAAGAAAAATAGACCAAACATATCATGCATACTTACAATCAAATAAAAAATTCTCAAAGGACTCTAAACAATTACAGATAGAGAAAATGATAGGCTCCAAACCAGCAGAGGCAAGATGAGATCTAATAGCCAATCTCTTTAGTGAAAAAATCAATCTAAAACACATTTTCTTGGGCTCTACCTGAGAGTACCAAAACTGTTCAAACACATGGTGCCATCTAGAAACTGACCACTTACAATCCCAACTATTGTTAATTCTATAAAAAATGGAAGTGTTTGTATATTATAAATAGACTTAGCAGAAGCATTAAATAAAGAATCTCTATTAGCCCACTTAACCTAATAGAGGGCCTGACTTGCTTGTACAATCTTCCCAGGAAAGAAATAATCCAAAGCCTTAACTAACATAGTTAATGTCTTCTTCTGAGAATCAGGCACCCCAAAATTATCTTTAATCTCAGTTCAAATACAAATTCGATCATCACCCACAACATCACAAATAAGAGAAATTCCTTTATTCCAAGCTTTGGCAGAACACCCTTGTGTTAGTGCCAACGACTTGTTACTCAAATAAACACCCCACCAAATTGATCTAGTGGTGACAAAAAAAGATGGAGATATGCCAATAACATCTTTAGAAATGAGTAAATTTCTCACGCGAGTCCATGCCTTCCAAATAGAAGTGAAAACTTTAGAACCAAAACACTTAACCTCAAATTAACGAAAAACAATGTCAAGCATTGACACATTCTTCAACATATTTCCTTTTTTAATGGTGGAGTTCTGAATGTTACTTCTAATCAGAATCTTCCACGGTTCATCACCTGATAAAATACTAATGATCTATTTGGCGGCCAAGGCTACCCCATGTGTTTGCAAGTCTTTTAGTGCTAGACCTCCTAGAATTATAGGTGTACAATACCACTCCCACTTAACACAATGTATTTTCTTCACACCCAAACTATCAGGCCAAAGGAAATCCCTAAGAATCCTTTCAAGTTTATTTCTCTGATATCTACAAAATAGCCATGAGGAAGCATAATAGATGGCATATGAGGCTAAAACTTTCTGCACAACCTGAATTCTCCTTGCCACAGACAATATATGAGTCTCCCACTTAATATGTTTGGTTTCAATCTTTGAATAAATCCACTACCACATATCTTTCAGTGAGGGCTCTACAACAAAAGGAATACCCAGATAGCTCACAATAGTGTTTAGGCCACTCCACATCCATCCTTTTTGCACCACCCAATCTGGGGGATTCTCATTCCAACCAAGAATAGTAGATTTATGGGGAGCAATTTTAGCTCCAAAAATCAATAAAAAAAATGGAATTTTGTTCATAATATTATCAAAGTTACTTAGAGAAAGTTCAAGGAATAGAGCCGTGTCATCAAAAAACTATGATTTAATCAGATCTTCACCGTTAGGAAGAGTCGGTTCTTTCACTGGAGGCCATAATAGAGATTCTCTAAGAATATAGAAAAGAGCACCAGCTGCAATAAAAAATAGTGATGGTGTAATGGGACAACCCTACCAAATAGATCTTTGAAGAGACATGGGCTCAAAAATCTCACCATTCACTTCCACAACTGTGGATGAGTCTTTAAATAAGATAGATATCCACTTGTAGTAGTAGGGGGGAAACTAAAGGCTTGCAACATGTTAATTACAAATGGCCATTCTATCTTGTCATATGCTTTTTCAAAATCAAGAAGAATGATAATAGCCTCTCATCCCTACTCATGAGCCCAATTCACTACCTCCCAACTAGCAATCAGATTTCCCTAGATATATTTGCCTTTAATGAAGCCATTTTGTGTATTCAAAATGATTCTGCCTAAAATATTGACAATTCTTTTTGCAAGTAATTTAGCAATAATCTTGTATGAAAAATTCAGAAGAGTCATAGGTCTCCAATTCTTCACTTAAGTCTTATCGCCATTCTTAGGGAACAATTTAATAATGCCTCTGTTAATTTTTTCCCCTAGTGCACCTCTATCAAAATCTTCCTCATAGAAACACGACAATTCCTGACAAATCCATCCACTATTCTTCTTATAAAATTCAATGGGAAAACCATTTAGCCCAGAATATTTGGCATTAGCCATGGAACCAATGAATTCCTCAATCTCGCAAAGGCTAATTTTTTGCTCCAACAATTTTTATTATTCCTTATTAATCTTTTTGGGAATGAATCACGCAACCTTGTAATGCTCTTTTATTGTTCTCATAACACTCAGAAGTGAATAAGCCCATGCACAATTGGAAAAAAGCCTCCAATATGTTTTTTTAATCTTTTGACGGACCTGTGTTTATCTGGATCTCATCAATGTGTTCTCTTCTCTATTTAGATCTGATAATATTAAAGAAATATTTGGTGCCTCTATCCCCTTCTTTAAGCCTCTTCATTTTTTCTCTAATTTTCTACCCTTTGAACTCATAGTTTTTAAATTTCCTTAAATCAGACTTAGTAACAACTAATTATTTCTCCAAGTGCCCATTTTGACCCTCTTTCTAAATCTCTTCTTCAAGTTCATTGAGTTTTTTCTGAAGACTAGCTCTTTCTGCCTCCTGTCCATAGCATATTTCTTACCCATAGTTTGAAATATTTTTCTCCAAGCCTCAGTTAGATGGTCCCATTGTACACCGAGGGAAAAATAACCACAAGAAAATTTAGATAAGAAAGTAGTCATTCTAATAACATTGTTAGTGTCCTAATTTTGAAGGAGGGAAACATTGATTTAAAAAAAATTAGCCTTCCTACTGACAACCTTTTCCCTTTATTGAACATCAATAATAATATCACAAGTGATGACATTATTTTTCCATTAGTACACTTAGTGAAAAACATTGACAGAGATCACCGACAGACTAAAGCATTACCACCAGACTACAAGCATCACTGATAGATTACAAGCATTACCGACAAACTACAAGCATACCCGACAGAATACAAAGGTCACATGAAAAATGCTAAGTATAGAATCGGCAAGCATCACCGGCAACACAGTTTTCAGAACTAACCTGACAGGAACAGAAAAGGCATACCCGATGATAAGTTCAAGAAAGGAACACCGACGACCAAGAAAATCGACCGTCAGAACCGACAGTCAGTTAAAGAACCCGCAAATTGTGGATCTGATTTTTACACGATGGATAAAGCAATGTAATTCTATTTATAGAGTTTTTATTTATTTTAAATCATAACTTGAGGGTCAAGCAAGCTTTATGTAAATGTTTTAATGCATCCTAACGGATCTAAAACATATCTAGCTAAAGATCAAGGTCAAGTTGTATACCTTAGATCTAGAGTTAACTTGCGATGCATGAATCAAGCACTGAGTCTGATTTAGTATAAATAGATGTTCAAACTCAATTGTGAACATATGAATTCATTATTGTTGATAGCTGCCAAGAGCATCTAAGGAGAAGAGGGCAGAATTCATGCAAAGGTCAGAAACACAATACATCAGTTATCAAGAACACATAGAGGCTACCAATAATCAGATAAAGGTATTATTCAATCATGGAAGAATGATTACTAATATGTATGAAGCTTTATAGGATCTGTTATCAGCAATTAAAGATTGCATTTATCATCAGATCAAAGACTTATGTAGTTGCATTCTAACAAGTGCATCACATCTAAAATCCTTTTGTAGAAGGTGGACTTAACCATTCTTTCCAAATCTCTTAACAGAGTGCACACTTAACAGTGTTGCTAAAGCTTCAAACAAAGTAGATCTTAACAGGTCTCCACTGTAATAATCCTAACGGGGTAGGTCATCAAAAGTGACCAAATGTAAGCGCCTTAACTAGCCCCTTCTTATCTGTAGATAGTGAAGTCTTGTGGGTAACAATCCCCACCATAGTTTTTACTTCCTAACAGGAGTTTTCTGTGATATCATATCTTGTGTCATGTGTTATCTATTTTCATGAATGTTTCTATTATGGTTATATACTAAAGAATTTATGATATAATTGCATATGCATAAAGAAAGATGAACAGTTAGATAAGATAATTTACAAACTGATGATTAAGGGTTAATGGGCTAACAAAGGAAATTTTTTAGAGGTACTGATTCACCCTTCCCCTCTCAATACATCATCTCAATATAATTCCAACAATTGGTATCAGAGCTAAGTCTCTCTCTTGAAAAGCTTATATACTTGAGAGAAAAGATCAGAGCAATGGACAAGTTCAGACTGGACATGACTATTGAGAATGAGTAGTTACAAATGCAAATCAACTATGAGCAGTATAAGGAGGCAAAAATAAAGGCAAGACAACTTCTTGATGAAAGAAAGATTATGGAAAGCAGGCTGAATGAGAAAGACTACAAAGAAATGGAAATACAAGAGTACTTTGAAACAGTAGAATCATCATTGAGCAAAGCTTCAGACGTGTTAGTTGAAGAAATTAAAAGTATGCAAGAGATCAATCTACATCTGACAGATCAAATCAAGATGCTGCAAATTGGTCAAGAAAATCAAATGGTAAAAATGGTTGATGTTATGAATGATGCAAGAAAAGCTGAAAATGAAAGAACACTAGTCATTGATGATAGGAGGAAAATTACAAAGAAACTACAAGAGAAAGAATCAGAAATTCAAAGACTCACTGAGCATCACCATGAGGTTACCAACTAGATTATTCTTATGAGTCAAGAAGCAAACAAATTAAATACAAAACTCATTGAAAGAATACAGATCATAGGTGAGCTAAGAGAAGAGAATGAAAAATTGAAGCAAGAAATCAAAGTCCAAAATCAACACAATGAATTAATCAAAAAGGCCGAGGATAGCAACAAAAGGATAGATGTTTTTCTTGATGGACAAAGAAGAGTCAACAACTACACAGGATTAGGGTACAACGAGAATGGTGAATCCTCAAATCAACCAGATCAGAGGAATGCTTTCACAACCCCAAGATCCAAGAAACTGTCATGCAATCACTGTGGAAAACTAGGCCATACCTCAAACATCTGCAGAAGAAAAATGAAAGGTATTTCTCAAGCACAATATACTTTTATTGGTAATTGTTATGAATGTCAAAAGAAAGGACACAAGGCACATGAGTGCAGATCGAAAGTGATAAATCCAAAGAGAAAAACCTATATGGACAAGTACTGTCCTACATGCAAGATGAATGGGCATACACATAAGGAATGTTGGAAAAAGAATAACAAGGCATGGACTCCAAAGGAGAATGATAAAAGCTACAAACTAGCAAGAGTAGGTAACTCATATGTTTGGGACTATAACACATGGGTAAATTGCATAACATGTGGAAGGTATGGTCATATTGCTACCAACTGTATGAGAAAGTGGACCAGAAGGTCAAGAGGATGGTCCAATCAAGGTATGGCATGTTTACATTGTCACAAGGTTGGACATGTGATAAAAGATTGCAAAGACCGACTGAAAGACACAAATACACATCCCAATGGAAATACCATTGATGACATCAAAAGAATGAGAAACAAGATGTGGGTAAAAGCCACAAACACTGAAGGTGCTGGAACAAGCAACGCAAATGGTGACACCCCATCCACTGGATCCGGTGACATCACTACATCTAACTAGATTGCATAAGTAAGTATGGAGCTGCATTATGAAAAGTTTTACTATGCATCGGTTCCATTATACATAGTTCATATTGTAATATAGGCATGAATAAAGATGAAATATATTGTTATGTGCTAAACTGTTGAAAAGCAACCATCAGTTATTGGGCACAATATGCATCGGTGAACACACACAGAAAAAGTTAGCATTACTTACAGGAATGTATTGGTAATTACACAAGCTAAGTGTAAACCGACAGATATCGGTGAATACTAAATCACAAAAGCTGTCATCGCAACCTCACCGACGAGAATCAGTGAAGTCTCCAAAACTGCTAGCAACCCTGACGCTTTGCACAGACATCGATGGTATTATGAATGTCTTTACCGACAAAAGCTGTCTTCATAAACCGACCCAGCAGAAGTCAAACACGAAGCATTCAGATTCACAGGCAATCACAGAGAATCAGTAAGTTAATACACTCGCTGATAGCACTATCTTTATTTTGTGAAAAGCCCTAAATTGCAAATACGATGGCATCGACCTCTAGGGTAGAGAAAATTAAGGATGACAATAAGAAAACCTTCAGACTTGTCAATAGAGGAGTGTATGCTAAACCTAAGTATAAATTACACCCTAAAATAGCTTCTCAACCAGACGATTCCAGAGCATTCTCCCGAATCCCACCTAGGGTTTTGCTAGTAGAGAACGTAAGGTCCTACATTCACTGCAAGATCTTGGAGATAGGAGATCTAGACCTTGATAACGCCTATGCGGCACTTTGTGATGATGCTAGAAAGCTCAAAGAAGAGCATAAACACTTGGAAGTAAAGGGACTCACAAATGCATTGCATTTTCCTAGGGTTTTCAAAATAGAATGGATTAAAATCATTCTTAGCAGAGTTCACAACAAGGATCTATGGCTAAACAAGACAAAATCTATAACAAAGGATGTTATACATGCGGTTACTGGTTAACCTACAACCGATAAGCCGCAGGCTCACAAACACCCATCTCTGGTAGAAGTTGAAAAACTAACTGGTGCAAAATCTGATAAAAGGGCACTTAAGGTCAACACCATTACCGATGCAGAGCTGAAGTTTGGAGCATGTGTCGTTGGATACAAAAGCTTCCAAGCAAGCAAAATGAACAACATATCTAGTACTGCTATGAGCACAACGTACACGATTATCAAACATGGGAAGAAGATGGATCTTGCAGAGATCCTATTACATCAATTTGAGGAGAACATGTGCACAATAAGGTCTTCAAGAACAAACACATGTAAGTTTGGTTCCCTCATAATGTGTACATTCTTTTACTTTGAAGAATACTTTCCTTCCATTGGAAAAGTTGCATGGGACACAAGTAGACCCATTACCATTCAGATCAGTGAATTCATAGAATCACTTGGTACAAATTTTGACAATGTAATGCATGAATATTTCAAAACCATTAAGGAAATGTTACAATCAAGAACTAGAATTCCTGAGATTCTGATAGAGGAACACCAAGAAGAGATATGTTTTATGGTGGATACAAATTTCACTTACATACAAGTAGTAGTTCCAAGGAAATCATGGCTTTCAAAGTTGGATTATGAAATCAAAACATGATTAGCAAATGAATTCATTAAGGCATTGTTAAATGAACCCATAGACAACAAGAAATTGAGATTTGGTACCTATGAGGAAGCCAAAATGAAGATTAAGTGAAATCTTGTTGTCAAGAAGGCTGTAAAACAGTCAAAGAGAATGGTAAATAATTTGAAAAAGAACTTGAAAATATCTTATGAAGGAGAAGAAGAAGAAGAAGGTGAAGAGGAACAAAAGAATAAGGAGGAACTCACTGAGGAACAACTTCCCATCGGTGATACAACAAAGCAACATTAATCAGAGGAAGAGAAGTCTAATTCACCACCTCCTTCTCCACCTAAGAAGTATAGAACAAGGAGCCAAATAGCATAGGATGCAATTCCTTCTCCCATGGTAAAAGGGAAGGTGTATAAGAGGAAACCCACACCTCAAAAGGCAAAACAAACAGCTAGGGCACCTGCCAAAAGGAGGAAATATGTTCAAAATGATGAAGACTTAGAGGAGTCATCTATGGATGAACTTGACGCTCTAAAAATTGCAAAGGAAAAAGCAAAGGTTACATCTCCAACTGAATACATTGATGACATATGTAAGTCTATTTCTGAAGCTAGATCTGTTAGACATCCAAAAATTAGGAAATGGTTAAAATGGGATACAATAGAACAAAATAAAATTGAAGATGCACTCATTGCCAAGATGTGCAAACACTATTATGTCCCACTGCACTTCACTTCACAAGATGTTCCACAAGAAC
>MU223329.1:2842192-2877087 GCA_018584345.1 Thuja plicata
TCTCTTGAAGTCTTTTGAAAATTGCATAGTCTCATCTAAGATATTGATCTTGCTCTCATAGTCTACTGTTAGTGTGGTCATTAGTTTGTCCATTATATCATCCTCTAAAATTTCTCCACCATTGTTCCTAATACCTGAAACTGCTTCATTAATTGTTTGATTGTAGGCTCTAATGTTTTCTTCAGGTAAAATCTCTAAGTTGTTGTACCTTTTCTTCCATGTCTTTCTGCGTGCATTCTTTTCTTGGATGTCTCCTTCAAACATATCTTCTAAGTATTTCCAAATAGAGTATGCTTTATCTGCCTTCTTGATCTCTGAAAATTCACTGTCGGATAGGGCACTGATTAGGGCTTCTTTGGCGATTGCATTATGAGTGAACACTTCCTTTTGTTTGACTGTAGAGTCTTCTTCTACAAGGTCTTTCAAGGTGGGAACTTCAATTTCTTGAGTGGCAATCTCATAGATCTCAAATCCAATGCACTGAAGATGTGTTATCATTTTGTTCTTCTAGTCAAGATATTTTTCTCCATCGAACTTAGGACTCTCTTTCCTGATGTATGCCATCTGATCTACCTTAAGCTATTAGGCTTTCTCTCCAAGGCACTTGGATCTGATACCAATTGTTAGAATAGTCCCAAAGGATAACTGAGAGGGGGGGGGGGGGGCGAATCAGTTATCAACTACTTTAATTCTTTTCTTTGCTTAGATATAAATTAACATAAAGTAAATGCACATTCAGATAACACAGTAGAGAACACAACAATTTTGGTTACGGGGAAACCAAATAGGTAAAAACCTTGGTGGGAATTAGCACCCACAAAGAACTATACTTGAGTATAATTATCCTTGTTAAGAGATCTTGCAACCCTATTAGGATTTGTTCTTTACAATGCAATAAGTACAGAGACCTGGTTAAAGGTCGGACCCTATTAGGAGTATTTTACAAGTAACCTTGTTAGGAGTGAGGACTCACTGTCCATAAGCTCACTGCTAAAATGATGAAGGCTGCAACCTTGAGTAGAATAGATATACACTATATCTGATAGATGAACTGTTTGAGTAGACCTGCTGTCTTGATCAGTTCCATTGTGTTTTATACTTCTACTTTTTCTTCACATAGATCTTTTCTTGATGAATGAAATGTCTCTACTGTCCCAAAACAATAGACATTCTGTCCTGCACTTTTTCTGTCTTTTTTCTTCTCATTCACCCTTGGCGTTCATCAAATGAACTACTATAAGAATCTTCTCCAAAGGATGTGATATTCGTTGGCTCTAGGAGTCCCTTCAATACTTCTTTAGTTGGCCACATAAACCATGCAACCTAATTAGGAACATGCAACTCAGACTGAATAGACGCGACACTTCACAAAGTCAGATCCACCAAATTAACTCCAACTTCACAATTCTGATAGAACATGTTTGGCGCCTTTAGATAATTATCTTTAACTCATAACTAAACATGAATACAAACACGCATATCCAAAAGATAGGCGCAACTCAAGAAATAATGTAATTACGTCGGCTCTTCACAGATAGTCTTCAATCTCTGTAACTATCATAACTGATTAACATAACTCAACTGAAACTTCATATCTGACTTGGCGTGAATGCACATAGCATCTAGAACATGTATACATCATGAAAATGAACACACATAGCTCTAGAACATTTGTACTGATAATTGCATATAGACCACTGTTGTATATTATATGTTGTCATCAATGACAAACATATAATCAATTATTTGCACAGAAGCAAATCTCCAACAGAACAAACCTCAACAAATCAATATAACCAAATCTTAGATTCTAATGTCCAATTAGACAATTCTCTCACTTGAATTATGACACAAGTAATGAATAACTATCCTACTTTTATTAAAAAAAAATATCATTAATCGATTTAATTCAGGGGGCATTGCCCTCTAAGGTACCTTGTTTGATGATACATATTGCAATCAAATAAATGTAAATTAATCCACTGAATTAATAGCTCATTTCTAGAAAACAGTGTTATATCATACATTCATGCATTTAGAAAGTTATGTCTTGATCCTTTGCTTTAATTTCCCATCAAAACAAAAACTATGGGCATATATCGGTAAAAGGAGAGTAGATTTTGAAAAAGGATGAAAGAAAAACATAGAAGAGAAAACATACCACTAAATCTCCAGAATTGAAGAAATTGATCTCGGTACGAGAGGACAATGTCATCAGAAGTGCGACAAACTAACTGATGGTAATTGTAAGTAAATAAGCAAGAAAAAAAGTAGAAATAGTGACATAACCAATTCTTAAATTATAATGTTCAACCGACAATTCTCTCAATTGAATTGTGACACAAGTAATGAATAATTATCCTGTTTTTATTAAAAATTAATCATTAATCTATTTAAATCAAGGGGCATTGCCCTCTAAGGTACCTCGAGCTTGATGATATATATTGCAATCAAATGAATGTAAATTAATCTTCTGAATTAATAGGTCATTTCTACCAAAAAATGTTATATCATACATTCATGTATTTAGAAGGTTGTGTCCTGATCCTCTGTCCTAATTTCTCATCATAACAAAAACTATACACATATATTGGTAAAAAGAGCAGATTTTGAAAAAGGATGAAAGAAAAACACGAAAGATAAAACATACCACTAAATGTATAGAATTGAAGAAATTGATCTTGGTACGAGAGGACAATGTCATCAGAAGAGTGGCAAACTGACTGATGGTAATTGTAAATAAAGAAGCAAGAACAAAAAAGTGGAAACGGTGGCTGGTAAGAAAGAATTGATGCCTGATTCTCATGTGATCCTTAAAAAGAATACTAACATCATAATTGCACTCTTCAAGAAATTCCCTGAAACCATCGAAATGAAGAATTTGCAAATGACATGTCAAGTAGAACAACATATAAACTAGAAGGTAGAGACAAGTTCTATAAAGCCACAACATAATAAAAGTTGTAAAGATTACCAAAGTACTAAGAATCTGGCCATTGATGAAGGGAATTGAGACACTTAAAGTTGAGTACCATAAAATTTTGTGAATAATTTCATTAAGGAACGAGGGAAGGAGAAGCCAAGCTAAAATCTTGAAAGCTTTATCAAGCTCCTTTTTGTACCCTAGTTGCGCTTGAGAAGTGTCGTCACAGAGTTGGTCCAAGAATAAGAATTTTCAAAGCCCATATTTCTGTAGGTAGAAGGAAAGTGAAATAAAAGAGATAGAAGCAAGGATGCATTGGGGGATTTGAATGAGCTCATCAAAGGCATAGCCTTGTTTATCACATTTAGGTAATTCTACAAAGAAAGAACTAGAAATAGGAACACAAATTATAAACAAAGTAAACAGAATCGCTGAAAATGCTCTGCTTAATCTGGAGGATTGATCAAGTCCCCAATAGCAAAGGCTTGTCCTGAAATACCCCAGTTCATCTCTAGAGTTCAAGTTGGATCTTTTACAATCCTTACTCGGGAGGGAAACCTCACCACTGTTGCAGCCACTTCCCTCCTCCTCATCTTTAACCCCCTCCTCCATGAGTGCAATTCCAAGATCCTCCATTTCTACACTGGTTCCTAAACCAAACAACTACAATTGCCTCTAGTAAGTCCCATTGAAAATCAAGCCCATATAATAAATTCATGGCTTCTCTACAGAATAAGATTCCAAGCAAACTCTAGAAAAATATGTTTATTATTGCACATTTAAACTTTCTCATAATTAAAGGCTGACTTACAGGCTAGAAAGGATCTGGAATATAGCTGATATAAACATATAAATATGGCATATTCCACAAGAGTGAGTGAGAATAGCCACTCTACTTACATGTTAATTTCTCTACATAGTACCAAGAAAAACCCTCCCGAGAAAATGGATTTATTGAAAAGGCTTCGAATTTTTTTGAAAAAGAAGGGTTTAAAAACCAATCCCCTTCCAAGCCGTTCTGTTGACCAGAAATGCAATGCCTGATTAAAACTGGGACCGCCATTACTGAGCCAAAGATTGCACACTTTTCTTGGTGCGCTCTTTTCTAGGGCTTTCCCCTGGGTTCTCGGCTCAAGCATCTGGGAGTTCTTGATCCTAGGTGTCCCTTTTGTGGGCAACCAGAAACCTTCCTTCATATTTTCTGGTTTTGTCAAAGAGCTCAACAATACTGGAGCTGGATTCATGATTTTTTCAAACCATTTCGGCCTAAGCCCTTTTCTTGGCATATGATTTTGTTGGGTGATTTGCCTAGAATGCCCTACAAATACACTCAGATGGAGATTCTATTTACTCTTTGGAAAGATAGAAATGTTGTTCTTTTCACTCACAACTTTCTTGATATAAATGTATCTATGTACACTAAAGCTTGCATATGCAATAATGTGATGATGCATATATAAGTAAAGGCTAACAAGGTGGCGCTTGAGGTGGCCCACCTACAAGAGTTATTGAACCATTGGGGTAATGCCCCATGTATAGTGGCTAGAGTGCTGCCAGATTTTATTTCCCCTGACTGCACTCCGCCCCATCATCCCTGCCATAGACGTAGTTCTTCCACCCGCTGCTCCCAAACTCCTTGGTCCCAAGCTCCCCGTCGCTCCCCTGGCGGTGGGATCATGGTCGACGTTGCCACTCAACCTCTCTACCACGGTGTGGCTACAACTGGTATCCTGTTTCTCCTGTTGCTCCTGGTGCTTGTTGGCACACCCTGGGTAGTGGCTCTTCGTGGGCTACTGCCACCTCTTCCAAGTTGTTCTCTCACCTAGCCTTGGCCATTTTTCCTCCCATGATCGAGGAGGAAAAAGAAAAAGATAATGATGCTACTAATGATGGGTGGCCTCTGCTTGACCCACTTATAGACCGTAATGATGGTTGGGGTAAAAAATATGATAGTTATGATCCACCTCCCTTAGTTAGTACTGCTTTGGCTTCCTAAGGTGGTTTTTTAATGAATAGTTGTTTTGCCTTTCGGCCTCTAGCCGTGTGACTCTTGTGGAGTGATCTCATTTTGCCCGACTTTTTTTTGTGAATATGTACTTTAATATTTTAAATTAATAGAGAAGGCCATATTCATTAAAAAAACTTAGAAATAGATGTAAACAACAAGTGAAAAGCTAAATTCTACAACCTTTCCCCAAATCTTCTTTGTTTGCGCTAATAAAAGAAGATTGAAACAATGTAAGGAGACCGATCCGAACATAAAATGAATGAGGGATTTTTTTGAATGGTGTATTTGCAGCTGCACACATAGACATGCATGCCAAATGTGGATTCAGATAGGAGTACAAAAATCCAGACATGCATGCAAACCGAGGAAGTGCAAACTAGGCACGTAGTTACATCCTAGCGAATTGTGGAAGCACAAAATGAGCACTTGAATTGAAATTTAGAACGCCACGTTTTAGGGAGCCCCATTTTTCTCAAATTTTCAGACAAGAAAATTAAAAGATTGGTTAAAAGATTGGGAAAAAGGGAGAATGCCAATGACAAAATAGAGAATAAAATGTAGAAATTTAGTTTAATAAGAAATGTTGTGCCGATCATAGAATAAACTGGAAAGTTTATAATTTGCACAAATTTCAAAACTAGAATTAATAGGAAATAGAGGAGCGAGCCATTAGAAGGCAGGGACTAATAAATAATAAACATGAATAAAAATCAAACGACAAGCCAAACCAAACACAAAAGACATACTATTGAATTAAATCATTCCAACAAACAAACACAAAACTAAAAAAGAGAACAATAAAAATATATTAATTTCACCATTGTAATTGTTTACAAGGATTTTTTCCTGTTAGGAATTATTTTTTATCTTTGAAAAGATAAAGCAGAAAGTGGTGACATGCTTTGTGTGAAACGATGTCTTGAGTAGAAGAAAAAAGAGTCCACCAAAATAGCCTTGAGGTCATCGCCATTATCAAACCTTGCAGTTGAAGTCACGCAAAACAATGGAGAAAACAGGTTATTAACCCTATAGTGGAGACATAATATAATGACGAAACATGAAACAAATATTTTAGGGTCTCTAAACTATAATGGTTGCATGACCAAGTTAGAACCTTCCCGCAAAGACCGCCTACTTTTTAGCCGCTGACCATTCTGCATTCATGCTATATCAAGCAATCTAAATATAATATATTCTCTATAGTATGTACCTTGTTCTTTCTTCATTTGTTTGGCAGATTTTAGGCCTCTGTGATTCAATGGAGGATTTCAGTTATGTTGAACAGATAAGGACTGGATTGTATTGTGGTATTCATGACAACTATAAGAGATTTCTCTTCACTGATTTTGATAAATTGCTTCAGATGTTCAAGAAATTGGAGAGAAAGTGCCTTGCAAGCTGATTATGAATGTGAAATAGGAAGTCATAAGAATGGAACGATAAAAAAAATCTTCCTGCTGCAAATTTGAGTTTTGGGTATAACGAAGTTAAAATTGATTGTTCATTGGCATACATATGGAAAGCCAGGCATTGATTCTTGTAAGGTGTTGTTCTTCGTATCTTATAGTTTTTGTTCTCAGAGATAAATGAGTAAACACTAAATAGAAACTCAGAAATATGAGTTTCAACAGTCCATGATAATTTGTTACAATATTTGTAGAGTAATGTTACAATTTTTGTAAATTAAACTGTGTTGATATATTTTGAAAACATAATTTTTTTTTTGTAGCCCATATAAATATTTTCATATTTGGATCTTTCTTTTCTTACCACATGAAACTTTTTTGATATATTTTGAAAACATAAAATTTTCTTTGTAGCCCATATAAATATTTTCATATTTGGATCTTTCTTTTCTTACCACATGAAACTTTTTTGATATATTTTGAAAACATAAAATTTTCTTTGTAGCCCATATAAATATTTTCTTTTCTTACCACATGAAACTTTCATGGTATAAGGTCTGTCAAAGTTGGTAAGCTGTGATTGAATCAATCCTCTTTGTTCTCATTATATATAGTCTACCAATTTTTCTCTAACAATACCTTTGAAACCATGTTGTTCTACATCTAATGTATCTTGTCCGATCATTCTTTTGATGCTAATTGAAACCATGTTTAGAAATAAAACCAATAAGTTAGAAGTGATACTTAAAGTTTTTCCCTGGAACTATAAAAGATTTGGAGGAATTATAAAAGCTTTGTTTGTCATGATAAAATGATTCACCAAGTTAAGCAGAAGCTTAACACGACAAAAACAAAATGTGAGCTTCTCTCAAATCTCAATATCGGGGAAAATTGTTTGAATGGATTTTTATTACTAATGGAAGCGAAGGGTAATTATATTGCAAGTCTCGAATAAGAACACATAGTTAATAATTGACATTGATGACAACATAATATCTGATCATCTTATAATCAAATCTAATCATGACATCTCCAGAACTCACTTACCATCTCTGCATCAGATATGCCAACACAGACACAGGTTCGAAGTGCAAATATAATTACAGATCCGAGAAGCCAATCTGAAGACCTTTCTAGATCTACTAATTTATTTCAGATTCTGACAGTATTGGGTATTGGTCGAACCTTCGACCTATACCCTGATATTTCGAGTGCAGATCCCGTTAAAGAGTTGGAAAGACAATAAGTAGACTTGCCCAGATCAACTTTTTGTTTCTGGATTTGACCATCTTATGTATAGGTAATTTTTTCAACCTATACCTGGGTATAGGTCGAAGCAGGTTTGACTTGTTCCTGGAGCAGAATAAAGAGTTGGAGGTTTTAGAGTTGTAGGTTACAAATTGCTATATTCAGGTATCAAGTCATTCCAGGACTCTGTTAGACAATAAATCAACATCTGGACACCACCTTCTTTAATTATTCCATTTTCATGTGCACACATTCCTTCTTCTATATCTTTCATCTACTTTGATACATTAGATTAGATTCACTATTGTACCTTACTATTATCTTCTTTTATCCATAAACATAAGATCTCTTGTCATCTTTTTCCATATCTCACAAGGAATACCCTAAATCATCCTCTTAGCTAGATCTTGAATTTGTATCCCTTCATCCTTTGGGTTGTACAAATCATATTTGGCTTAAGGACCAGATTTTGGATCTTGTAATGTATGTGTAATTTGGTGGTCTACTATTGATTACCATTTCACACTATACATTTTGGTGAACTCGCCGCTTTCATGATTTCTAATTTTTGATTGGGTAGTTAGATCTTCTTTGTATTATATTTTTACATTGTATGAATAGGTTCACTATACATTTTGGTGAACCTAACTCTTTCATGCATTATCCTTTCTGATTTGATAATTAGATCTCTTTTTCATATCCAGATCTACTCTGTAAGCATTGCGTTAGTCATTACATCTTTGCTACATTGTATGCATCTAGATCTCTAGCTTTTATCTTTCATTTGGTGTTTAGATTCCCTTTTGCATTGTTTAGTATAAATGCATTGTGAAAAAGACAAAAAACTATTTTTTTTGCATATTGTTTCATAGATTTAGTTCATTCTTAGATTGCATTGCATTGCATCTTGTCCATACAATAAAAAAAGCACAAAAATATTTCATTTATATTTATTACATTTCATTTTTAATGGAATTTTTATTTTCATTTGCTTCTTCAATTTTAAGCTCTCTTCAACATCTTGAGGACGAATTAGTTCTTCCTACCATTGATTCCCATAATGTTCACCCTCCCAAAATTGATCCCAATCTTGTGATTACTACCATTCATTGTAAATATATCCCTCTTACCAAAGAGGCCTTCAATAACAATGATTTTATTTCTTCTACCATTTCTCTTCCTTATAAGGATCATTTGGTACAAGCAGGTGATGACATGACTATTTCTCCTAATAATAAACCACTTCCTATGAGTTTCATTAACATTCATTCTATAGATGAGGCCTTGATGAGTTATTTTTAAAACTTCTCCTAACATATCTTAGAAGTAGAGGATGACATCCGAGATACTCTTCCTAAGGAATCTTTCAAGCATAATGAACTTAGTCAAGTCAATACAATTAAAAATACCTCTCAAACCAAATATGGAATTGTTGTAAAAGGTGTTCATGCACTACTATACATTGATGACCTTCTTTTCAGAAATCCAACCTTAGAACATAAGGATCCTAATAAAATTGACTCTATTCAATCTCCATTTCCTTCTTCAATTCTTTCTCCAATACAAATAAGTGGCCCATCAACTCTTCAAGATGATGATTAAGGAACCTTAGATTTCACACCAACATTTGGTAGCAAGGACCATACCTTTGAATTTGAGCATCAAACAACTCTGTCTAATGGATGTATGGATATTGATTGGTCCTCTTTAGATTTAAATCCACTCCCACCTAAAAGAGCATATTATCTTATTGATACATCAAACCTTCCTAATGAGCAATGTTTTTCAAAATAAACTTTAGGTGTCCTACCTTCTTATTTGCCTTATCACTCCATACATTCTCCTACTAATTTCTCCCTACAAAAAGAGTTTATTTTGTTTGAGCTTACTAAGGCCAACTTAGTTACTCTTCCTTTGAAAAACAAGCACAAAATTAGAAAACATAAACAAGACAATTATTACATTCGTATGTTTCATCAAATTCATGGCCATAAGACTAGTGAATATTATGATTTTAAGTGTAAAATTAGAGAATTAATTGATTGTGGTATGATTCAAATGACTTGCAACTATGAATGGAACTCTTTTCATGACCATTCTACCTAATATATCTACATTCCTATTATGGTGCTCCTCACTATATGACATTTTTAGCCTATCCTTTGCGGGCTCATTGTCATAATTTGTGAGAAATATAATAGTTATTTTTCCTTGTCTCCTCACTTGGGGAGAAATGGTTATATTTCACTCTCCTCCTTATCTCAAAGGATCCATTTTCTCTCTTTGATGACTTGTTTCTTTTATAAGATGACATTCTTTCTTGCATGCACTTATTGTTTTACATAAGGATATTCTCTTTTTCAGGAGACAGACATCTCGAGTTGCAACCTTATGTTTGCTTGAAAACAAATGTCTATTATAAATAGAAACCACTTCGAGAATATAATGTGTCCTTCCTCTTTGTCTTTTCCTTCACCATGCCTCCAATATCCCTTGTGGACTTGCATCTTTTATAGTATATTATTCTTTCTTGCATGGATTTGTTATTATTATGGCAATAAACAACTAAGAGGGGCGGGAAGGGGGGGGGTTGAATTAGTTGTCTCCAAACTCTTAAACCTCAAACCCTCTATCTTGTGCACCCTTAAATGTAATATGAAATACACATGCATATACAAATCAGAAACATATCCACACAAGTTGACACAATATTTTTTATCGTGAAAACCCTATTAGGGGAAAAACCACGGTAATGATTACCCACGATAAGAAAATACTTGATTAGAATTATAACCTTATTACAATATATGGGGAATGCACATGCATTCAGGCTCACTACCTAGAGTTCACTGCTCAAATGAAAATCCTTAGGCTACAACCCTAAGGAAGGCTCACTGCCTTACAATATGATCACTACAATGATCCATACAAGTTTTGTGAGCTATGCAAGTGACATCTACCTCATGTCTGATACAACTCCAGTGTAGCACAATGCAGATTTATGTTCAACCTCTTGTTGAAACATTTTTGAGTCCTCATGAATCAGTCTCTTCCTTTTCTATCCACCTCTAGCTTTCACATTCATGACCCACACCTTTAGTTTTCCCTAATTCATTATTTTATATCAAGAACTAGGTTAATTAAAACCTAATCCAACATTTCTTCAATCAACGCGCCAGATTTCATGATTCAAATCCATCTCTAGCTGATAAGTCATTGCCACCGTCTATAACCACCACCTCGAGAGCATAAATCTCTTAGATTTCATGATTTAGCACTAGCACAACATTATTTACCAACTAGGTTGGCTAAGAACATGAATAATAATAAAAATATTATTATTGACTGAAAACTCCACCAATTAGATCCTTTGGATCCATGTGTACCACCAAATCATCAATAAAATACTTCAAGAAAATCCTATAGCATCATGAAAAACACTCAATCATTCAAATCCATCACAACCATTAGATTTGCTAGCCCCTTTTTATCTCACTTGAAGAACTTCTCTCAACAAATATCTGAGATCATAAGATAATGCCTCGCGGACCTCTGAAGTATAAACCCTATGAGTTTAAGACACTTGAGTATGTCTCCAACACACTCCTAGGTTCAACCCATGAAATTATCACTCTATTGAGCACACCAAACCTATTTTGTCTTCCTGTTGGTGCACTTTGTCACCCTGTCTGCCATTCACCTTCTCCAAATAAATTGGTTACCTATGTTAGAATAACTGAGAGAGAGAGGGGGGGGGGGTGAATCAGTGGCCTCAAAAATATTCCAATAAATCAACCCAAAAACTTAGTACCACAATATTAAGCCTCTAGTTATCTTCAGTCCTACAAGATGAATGCCTTCAAATAAACTTATCAAATAACTACTACTCGGAGTTCACTGTTAAACCTTATTCTTACCGTTTACCGATTAACAGTCTTCCATTTACTAAAAAATAATAAATTGCTTAGTGTATACGCCAGATTTAGTTATGTATAATACAAAACACTAAAGTAATGACTCATAAACACATTGACACATGGATTTTTAACATGGAAACCCTGTTAAGGGAAAAACCACTTGGGACTGGTAACCAAAATTTTTCACTCTTTTAAAGTGAGCTCGATGAAGAGCCAACCCTATTAAAGATTACAAAAACACTGTTAGGTGTGATCTTGTTAGAGGATTTAAATAGAATAGTTTGTCACTTGATATCTAGCATCTCTATGCTACCTTCTATGACCAAACCCAGTGTAGTTTGTCAAATGGTATATGGCATCTCATGCTATCTTCATGATCAAAATTTTTGATACTTCTTGGGATGTATCTCAATATAGAAAGGATTGTTAAGTCCTTCTCAGTTAAGAGACTTTCCGATCCAATGGTTAAAATGAAATAGTAAATGATATGTTCACACATACAACTTAGACTTGCAGATTTTCAGATCTATTATAAGCTCATTATACCTTTTTGATCAATGTATCCTTTCAATACCTTTAATCCACTTCTTTCTTCTCGGTGATGTTGTACTTCTCTGTTGCTCGGTGTCCACAAAAATCTTTAGTTCTTTCCTTAGCTTGATTGATCGGGACTATATGAAGTTGTTCTTCATCAGTTTCTCTTCAGCATCCTTCTTCTCTATTCACTCCCCTAATTCATAATGAATTAGATTGTCTCTTTATAGACATGATATCACCGTTTCTCAGTTCTTGACTATATTTTTCTTGGCGTGATCCACAATCTTAGCCAATCTTGATTTAAAAATTTTCTTCAGTTTTATCCCGTAGATTTCTCCTTGACAACTGGAACAAAATAGCTCTAAATATTTCACTTATCTCTGGCTTCTAACTTGTCAATGAAAAAAATGTTAAGAAACAGTTAGCTCTATCTTTAGCTCTTTCCAGCTAAGTATTTTTTCATTTCTGAACTTTAGTTCCTTTCAATTTTTTAACTCTTTGATAGCTTCGGTCAAAACTTCAGTTCTCCTCGGCATCTCTGTCGGGGTTGTCTATTCGTCGGGCATCACTGTGAAGTTCTGCTGTTGGTAAGGCTTGTGATTCTGCTCGTCGATAATGCTTGTTAGTTTTTTTTCTTGGGCATCACTGCGACTTTACTTTTGGGTTTCTTTGTGCATTTTGTCCGTCGGGGTGCACTGCCCGTCGGTGTTTGTAGTCACTTAGTGAATGTTGATCTTTCATGCATTACTGAAAGCATAATATTTATCTATCTAATTCTATGAATTATTTGAAACTTGTATATAACCAATCAGATTATATCAAGTTGACATCAATGACAATACAATCCATTAACTAATTTAATGTCTTGTATTATCTTTCTGCATTTTGGTGATTAACTTAACATTATCAAACATTCAATTAGTTATAGTTCATCAACCTATTCAAATCATCATGAAACTTTTTGTAACTTTGGGTGAACATAGTAACCATCTACAACATTCTTCCTCTGCATTCATGAATTCTTCTCTAAAATATCCACTTCTCACCAGATCTTTTACTATTATGTTCCACTAGCTAACTTGCAACAATTAAGTTAGCATTAAGCAAATAATTATTCTGATTTCTTCCTCCTCTCAATCCTTCTGCTATGTTGACATCAATGCCAACAAAACCCTCATCCAGCTTTGCCAATATGCCAACATGATTTACTCTCTAACACAAGGATATTTACATCCCAAGTTGCAACCTTATGATTACTTGAAAGTGCATGTTTATTATACAAGATTTATCACTTAGGGCATATATTGGGTTTTATTTCTTTCTCCTTCTTTCAAGGATCCCTCCCATGTACAAACTTTTTTTTTAGGATTTCTCTCTCCTTACAATCTCTTCCTTACTTAGAAGTGCATATCTTGTACAGTTGAGGTTACCTCTAAGTATATATAATGTGACATCCTTCTCTTGCTTTCATCTCTATGGATTTGCTATTATTTCATGTTGGTACATTATTTTTAGCATGAGATACTTTGTTTCACACAAGATCCTAACATTTTTGCTTAACAATCCTTATCACATCTCAAAAGGCATGTCTATCATGTGATAATCATCCATAGTTGATTATTTCCATTTCATTCCTTGATGACTTGCTTACTTTATGTGTGGTGTCTTTTCTAGCATATAGATGTCTATTTTACATTACGAGTTCTCTCTAATGTGCCACTTATTTTGCTTGAAATTGTGTATCTTTTATAAATTGACTTTCATTAAGGGTGTATTATATATTATATCTTTCCTTCACACTTGGGGGGAAGGTTGTATGAACATTATTTCTCTCTTTTTTCTAAGGATCTACTTTCCTTGTACAATGACATTTGTTTATCATGTGACATTAATTTCCTATAAAGAATTGTTGTTTGGATTGGGAATATGTCTTATACAAAAGGTGTGAATCCTTGATCATCACCTCTTCTTTAATTGCAAAGTTATATTCATTATAAATATATTGATGTTCTTGAGGTGGTGACGCAATGAAATGATGGAGAAGACACGCCTTATGAAGTGAAATCATTACTGGGTAATGACCATTTGCGGAGTAGACATAAAAAAGTTCATAAATGGTAAGTCTAATAAAGTTTTTTTAATGCGGAAGTGAATTGTCATAATTTCTATCTAAGGTGCAAGTACTTAGTGGTGATTACGAGTTGGATGTGGCACAGATTCTAGGTGTATTTGGATTTTTTGAGAGCAAGTTGTGATATTCTTAATGACACTTTTAAGAACTATCAAAAAGAGAGTAATTCATACTAGAGAGCTAAGATGGGTGGTAGTAAGAAGTGCATGGAGCCTGCTAACTGTAATGAATGGAGAGAAATGAAATTTTTTTGGAAGATTATGAAGGATGGTGGGATGTCGGTGTTTTTGGAGTGGCTTCATGGCAGAAACCCTACTATTTCTAGGATTTTTTAAAAGACTTGGAAAGATGGTAAAGTGATGGTGGGAAACTAGTACATGGAAGTTACAAAGGAGATAATAGTAGAGGCTACTGGAATGGGCATGGAGGGAATCAAGTTATACAGAGAAAGAGCTATTTATGATAAAGCTTGGGAGAAATTCTTGGAGTCCGACGAAGAGAAGGCCAGAATGGTTAAGGTGGATACTTCCTATCATAACACTAAGCGGATATCTAGGCCATGGAGGTATGTTCTCTACATGGTCATTAGCTATATTACGCTTAATGGCAGGTTTACCCGAGCCTATGGTCATCATTTTATGCTTTTGAATCATTTTAGACAAAATGTGAAAGTTAGCTTGCCCTTCTATTTGCTTAGTTTGCTGGATTTTACTATTAATAGTCCGCAGAAAGACCCGAAGGGCGATCATGCCTCTCACCAGGGTCTTATGTTGTTAATTTATGATCTTCTAAAAACTAAGAAGGTGGAAATACCTCTACTGAAAAAAAAAAAGAGGGAGGAGGAATACACAGAAGATGATGAGGATGATAGTATGTATGAGGAGGAAACAAAGGACCAAGAAGAAGACCCTAAGGGGTAAAAAACTCCTAAAAATGTAACGAAAAAGGGTTCATTGTCAAATAAAAACCAGAAGAAGACCAGTGTGGAGGGCTTTGATATAGAAAAGGAGATTGATGAAGATACTCCAGAGGGGAGTAAAATAAGTAAGAAATTTTAAAAAAAAAGTATTTCTACAAAGACAAACCAAAAGAAGACTTGGGCGGAGGACACAAAAATAGAGAAGGAAACAAATGATGAAGAGATTGAGGACAAAGAAAAAAGAGACCAAGAAAAGAAAATGGGGAGAAGTGATGGACAAAACTTAGAGAAACCGAAAAGGTAAAAACCCTAGTAAGAGAAAAATAGTGTTATCCTCGAATGAGATGGACGTGATGGAGAAGGAGTAGAATAATGAAGTTAACCTCGGGGAGGATGATAGGGAAGAGAATAGGGAGGACAAAAAACATGGTAAGGAAGAGGATCAAAACCATACAAGGAAAATAGAGGCTAATGAGTAGAAGGATGATGATAAGACGAAGGAGGAACCTGTCAAAGGAACTGAAAAAGTGGTAACAAGGTATGAGGTAAAGATTCACACGATAATGAGGAAACAGGTAAATCTTATGTGCTTGATTATATTAAGAAAAGAAAGGATTTTCTTGCAGATTTCACTTGCACGATGGGAAAGATGTTAGATGACAATGCTAATATGAAAAAACAAATAGAAATCATGAGAGCTGAGATCAATCTCATAAAAAACATTAGCATTGGTGAGAAACCTATTGCAGTATGCCTGGAGGAAATCAAAGAGGCGGTTGAAAACTCTGAAGCCTAGGTGGAAATTGTGAACAAAGTTTGCAAGATGGAAACGCAGTTGAAGGACATCAATGATAGGATAGTGCAAGAAGACAGTGTAAGGAAAATCAGCATTCTGAACAACAAGGTGGAAAAACTTGAGGAAATGATGTGCAAGATAGGAGAGTAATGTCTGGTGAGCCTTAAAGATTATACAGGGCATGCAAAGATCTTGATAGAAAAGATATAATAGGACAAAGGGGAAAAGGATGAAAAAGAGGTGAAGGATACTATAAGACCTGGTACACGCACGAGGGCTAGTACAAGGAAGCTGAGTCCAAAGGAGAATAAAGAAATAGAAGACCTCAAGAATTCTGTTAATCAGATGCAGATCATGGTTATTCAGGATTAGGACATTATGGATGGCATGTAGCTGTCCTTTTTAGGGCCTATCTTTTTTTTTTTGTCCCTATTTTCTTGAAGATCTATCGGAGCTTTTTTAGTTAGGCTGTTAGTTGGTTAGACTTTTTGGCTTTCCTTTCTTGGTGCCTTGGCACAGTTTTTGTTGAATTTTATTGAACATCTGTTTGAATTTGTTTAAAGGTTTTGGGTCCTTTTAAAACCTATTTTTACGTAATCAGAACATATTCCCTTACTTCGTACCTTAAAGTTTTTCATCCTTCATCAAGAATCCCTATTTCACGTAGTGATAGGAGGATGAATGGGTGCATTGTTGTTCTCTTTTCCCTCTTTATCTTGAAGTTGTTATTTTTTTCCAAGCACTCCTCTTGAAGGTAGATGTTGTGTCAAGAAGATGTATTCCTTTCAAAGTTCTCTTCTCACAAGAGAAATAGCTTTCACGATTATATATTTTCTTAGCTTATAAGATTTAACACTCTTAGCTAAGTTTGTGGCATACATTATTGTTTTAAAGATATCTCCTTGTTGTTGGAAGTAGGTATACTTGATTCTCTTCCTTATCATGTCTACTACATAGACATCATAAGGAGGAGGACATACATCCAACCTCCCTTGTATATTCTCTTGCACATTTTTCCTTATGCATTTTTACATACAACCAATCCCCATAGATACAACATACCTATATCCATTAATGGGGTGCACATATACAAACCAATCTCCATGGATATAATGGATATGTATCCATCCATGAAGTGCACATATGAAAAATATTCATGAATATAGTGGATCCGTATCCATTCATGAGGTGAACATAGGCAAAGACGCCACTAGGCGTAGGTTTTTAGATAAAATTGACTAGCATGTTGTACAACCTGCTAGGACTTTCAATCCCATCCTTTCTATAGTTTACAGTGAGACATAAAATCTTACTGGGAAAGGTAATCTCTCTCTCTCTCTCTCTCTCTCTCTTATAGATAGTAGGTTAAATCATGTATTTGGTATCATCATTGGTGGTGCTCTTGGTCTTCCTATGTGGTCACTTATTCTCTTGCAATATCTTTCCAGACATGATATTAGTGGCTGAAACATTTTCGATCGAGGTCTCTTTCAGTAGTTGATTTGGAGTTTTGTTTTTTGTTGTTTTCAATATATTTTGTATTTGTTGTTTCTTTTTCTCTTTGCTTTTTTTTCATTCCCTTGTGCATGGATGTGGAGTTAGGATCCTTAGTTTGGGGGATTATTCCCTTAGACTTGGTGATATCTTATCTCTTTGCAATTTGACATAATCATATTTCTTTTTTCTATTTCTTCTCTCTCTTCCTTTAAAGTGATCATGAGCTTGTCTCATACTCCTGCTAAAGTGGGGGATAAATGTATAGTTATTAAAAGTAAGAGATTGCTTTTGTGTTCATTTTAGGACCATTGTATCCCTCTTAGTATCCTCATTATGTTAGGACCTTATGTTGCACCTAATTGAATACATAATTTAAATCAAGGTCCTACCTTATCCTTCAATCATTCTCAAAACTCTAAGTTGGATCTAATTTCTATGCACAATTTCTCATTTACCCATCCATTCACATAATTCATTTCCCTCTCGGTCCCCATTTCAAGATTTAGATGCATTTATGATCAATTTTCCCGCTTACCTTTCCATTTCCCTTGAACCATTTAATACCTCTTAGATCCCGCAACCTTACCTCAAACTTTACACCTTCTGGGTAAAGGTTGAACCACTTTTGATCTATATCTTGGGGGTTGAATTTTACTGGGTTTTGGGCCCGATGCAAGGTGCTTTCAGTTTCCCACCCAGTGAAGTCAACCTTTGTGAATTTGGAACCCTAAATCACTATAAAAGGAGACCTCTTCCCCTCATTTTGATATCATTTATATACATATACATATGCAATAAATAACATCAACTCTCAAGAAATCAAGCAAGATAATGTGCATTCAAGGAGTTCAAGCAAGAAAACATTTATTTAAGGCATTCGAGTTCATCAATATTCTTGCATTTCCTTCCACAGATCTAGCTTCTTTCTCCATAGGAAGCAAAGGAGTTGGTAATCAAGGGAGGAGATCTACATCCATCCATTCAAGTCTTCATCTTCTTCCTCTTCAATCTAATATTGAGGTGAATTACAAGCATATACTACATGAGGTTTTGTCTTACATGATTTCCTTTTGGTTTTTGTGTTGATTCAAGGCTATTGCATTAACATGTTTGAACTTGTACTAAGTACAATTGTATCAACATGGTATGATACATTTCCATTGTTAGATTACATCTCTTCTACATAATAACACTACCTTTATTTTAATTCAAGGTTAATTCCTAAATGGGGGCTTGACCAAGGCAAACCCCTCCCCACAATAATTCCCCCCTTCTCTCTTGTGTGCAAATGCAAGTCTGAAGTGTAAATATAACTATAGATCTGAGAAGCCAATCTGAAGACCTTTCCAAATCTACTTTTCTATTCCGGATTCTGACAGTATTGGGTATAGGTTGAACCTTTGACCTATACCTTGATATTCTAAGTGTAGATCTTGTTACAGAGCTAGAAATATAATAAGAAGAATTTCCCAAATCAACTTTCTGTTTCTAAATTTGACCATCTTAGGTATAGGTCAAACTTTCCACCTATACTTGGGTATAGGTCGAACTAGGTTTGACCTCTTCTTGGAGAAGAACAGAGAGTTGTAGGTTTCAGAGCTGTAGATTATACATTGCTAGATTCAGGTATTGTCATTTTGGGACTTTTTCAGACATAAAATCAACATCCAAATACCTCATTCTTCTTCCATTTTTAGGTGAACATATTCCTTCTTCTATATCTTGCATCTAGTTTGATACATTAGATCAAATTTTCTATTGTACCTTACTATTATCTTCTTTTATCTATAATCATAAGATCTCTTGTCATATTTTTCTATATCCCACAAGGAATACCCTAAATTATCCTCTTGCTAGATCATGCATTTGTATCCCTTCATCCTTTGGGTTGTAAAAATTAGATTTGGCTTAAGGACCAGATTTTGGGTCTTCTAATGTATGTGTAATTTGGTGGTCTACCATTGATTACTATTTTATACTATACAATATCAATTAACCATATGTTAGATTCACAATGATGATTTTGGGTTACAAGGTATATCACTCCAACAGGGAAAACTCAATTTCAAGTACTATTATACACACTGCTTATAGAATTGTGAAGGAGAATGCTAATTATGACATATGTGAGGCATTGAGAGTGAAACTCTTGGAGAACTTGGCTAAAATTAAGAAGGATAAGAAGTAGATATTAAAGTATGGTCACTGATCATATATATTTACTTTTACTTCATGAATCTCCTTCCTAGAGTTGGTAACATTACATGGAAGAAGGATGTACCTATAGCCATTCAAATCATAGACTACTATTTGATGCAAGAAATAAAATCTAGGAGAAGTACAGTATGGGGATAATTCAAATATTTTTAGGAGGAAATGAATGATAGGTACATAATTCCAAGGGAGATAGTTGAGAAGTATGAATAATTAATATGGTTTATGTTTGAAATTGATGAATGCTTGATGGAAGTAGTGGAACCAAGAACTTCATGGATTATGCCTATGGAATATGAAGTGGACCCTAGTATACTTGAGATATATATCAAAGACCTTCTTGATAAACCAATTGATCCTAATGAAGAAAGATTTGGTACCTATAAGGAAAATATCCTAAAATTTCATATGGAGGTTAACAAAAGTACAAGGGATAGGAAAATTAGAAAATAAGTTGAATTGATGGGTGAAAGAATGAGATTCACTAAGGAGAAGATGGAAGAATCCAAAAAAAAATTTGAAGAGGAAGAAAGGAAGAAGGTATTAGAGTAATTAACCATTAGTATGATGTTTATGTTGATGTCACTTCTACTTCTACACCTATTAAATATTCATCCAAGGTTAGGCTTACAAGGAGTTCAGTTCCAACTTCAACTAGTCCTGCAGAGAAGAAGACAACCACATCAAGGAGACCTACACTGAAGACAACTCAGTCTGGATAAGATAAAATGAAGGATAAAGGACAATCATTAGAAGGAGATCCAACAAGTAAGAGGCCAAAAAATGACACAGGTAAGCCACACTTTACTGTTAATGATGTAATCAAGAATATGACAGTTCATGGGATTTTGGTTCAGTTGAAGAGGTATTAATAGATACGATGAGTAAGAGAAGAGAATGCTTGAGGATGTAGTTATTGTACACCTGAAAAAATATAATAGAGAATTTATTGAACTTAAAGGAGGGATCCCAAATGAATTATTTAATATGTTAGAAGTCAAAAGACTTACTAGACAAGTTGAAGACAAGGGAATGAGAGAAAGAATCTTGGTAAAACTTTGTCCAATAATTGCTATTGATAAAAAAGAAAGAGATAAGAGGGACTTAGAGGAAACAAAGGAGAGGGAAGAAAGGAAGATGAGAAGAGAGAGACTTCAATTTTTGGAGAGGATAGAGGCATTAGAGAAAGAGAGAAGAGAACCTAGGGGAGAGGAGGTTCATGAAGAAAACAATGACGAAGATGAAGAACTCTGTGAAAGACAAGTACATGGAGGAAATAGGGATGAAGATGATCTTGAGGAGATGAGATTTATAAGACTGATTAAATAAGTACTAGGTATTGGAGTAAAGACAAGTGTTGATTTTCCAATATACCAAGACAAGATGGAAAGTGAATAAGTGCTACGATGGATAGAAGAACTTGAAAACTACTTTGATCTAGAAGACATAGATGAAGAAAATAAAGTGAAGATAGAAAAAACAAGGCTAAGGGGAACAACCCATACATGGTGGACTAGTATATAGAATGATAGAGTGACAAGATGTTTGAACACAGTCTTAAATTGGGAAAGAATGAAGACCATGGTTAAGAAATAATTCTTACCATCAGATTTGGCCATTCAAATGAAGATGAAGAGGAACAACTTGAAACAAAGAGATATGGATTTCATGACTTACACTAAAAAATTTCACACCTTGAGCATCAGAGGAGGAGTGGAAGATGAAGATGAGAAGGTTTCTAGGTACATGATTGGGTTAAAATACAACATTCAAGATAAGATTGGTTTGAGTGTTCCTAAAACCCTTGGAGAATGATTTCAATTTGCAGTAAGAGAAGAGGAGAAGTTGAAAAGAAAGAATGAGAGGCAAAGTAGAAGAGGTGGATCATCCATGAGAGGAAGGGGTGGAAGAGGCACTACTGAATCACAAATAAATTATGACAAAGACAAAGGTTCTACATCAGACCAAAGAGGACATAACCATAGAGGTGGAAGATTTGGAGGAGGAAGAGGAAGTTGAATATTTATAGGAAAGTGTTTTCGTTGCAATGAGGTGGGTCATCAATCTTTCATGTTTCCTAAATGGAATGATTCAGATCATAGAGATAGAAGGGTGCATTTAGTTCAAGAAGAGGAGAAGAATGAACCTAAGGTACTACTACCTGAAGAAGGAGAATGTCTTCTTATGAGGAAAGGAGAGTCACTACCACAAAAAAGTATTTTTAGATCAACATGTCTGGTTAAAGGAAAGGTATGTACTTTCATTGCTGATTCAGGGGCACATAATAATATGGTTTCAATTGATATGGTGACTAAATTCAGATTAACAATAGTAGATCATCCTAACCCTTACAAGGCCACTCGGGTGAATCAAGTGATGAATGTAGAGGTTATTCAGAGAACTCTTGTTGATTTTTTCAATTGGTCCTTATCATGATCAGGTAATGTGTAATATAATACCTATGACTTGTGGGCATATGATATTAGGTAGACCATGACAGTGTGCTAAAATAACTTTTCATGATGGATATTCAAATACTTATATTGTGCACAAGGGTAAGGAAATATTTAAGTTGCAACCTTTAGCTTGCAGGAGTAATGAGAACATCATAATGTGTTTTGGAGACAAGATTTTTCAGGGTCAGAAGAAGTATGACACTAGTTGGGATCATCAAGAACTAGGAGACAATAAACTGGTTATGAAAGGGCAGCAGAAAAATCCTAAAAATCAGAATGGTTTGGAATTTGAAAGCATAAAAGTTGGGGGTATTGAATGCCCTATTCAAAGGTGTGATAGCAGTGGTGTTACTAGGATATTGAAAGAGCAAAAGATTCAGTGGAATAGAAGGGACGACAGAGAAAAAGAGATCAGACAGGAATGTCCTAGAATGGGAGAGTCAAATCATTATTTTAAATCTGACATTTTGTGTGATGTGAGTTTAGGTTGGCATAGAAGAAAGGATATAACATTAGGAAATATCATCTCTTTTCCAAAGAATCAAAATAAAGGAGGCAAGTGGAAAGGTGATACAAGGAAGATGTCTAACTCTTGGGACAAGAGTTTCTTTACTGGTGGGGAATATGATGCAGGAGCATCATGGCATGGAAGGGAAATTAATAAAGATAAATAAGAATTAAAGGTTCATGAAGGCATGAAGGAGTATAAACAAGTCAATTGGCATATGTTGGAACCTATTATGGCCTTTAAGGTCAATAAATGTAATGAATCTTAAAGGGCCTGGTAAGGACCTTAGGATCACAATGATGCAATAAGAACCTTAAGTGTTACAATGGATTAGATTAGGTCCTTAGGGGTTTAGAAATGTTTAATAAGGTCATACGGATCTAATAATAAAGTTTGAGGAATCAATTAGAGGAAATATGCAATAATTTGTTAGTTGAAAATTCAAAATTTTGAAATCCAACGGCTAGTTGTAATTAGGTGGGAAAATGGATTTAGGATGTTTTAAGCCTAAATAAGACATAAAACCAATCCAAATTGGTTGGGCTAATTGGGGTAGGAGTTATTAATACTTTGGATCATCATGGTACATGATACAATCAAGAGAAGTACTGAATGTATAAATTATCTCAGAAAATTCAAGTAAAATTCAGAATTTTGCATTTTTCTTATATTTCATTGCATGGTTTTGAATTCATAGAAAATACCATTGTGTTCCTAATGAAAAGGATATTTATATTATCATTTAAAACCATTTTGAATGCTTTGAAGGATCATTTGTCTCAGATTCGTATCTTGTAGTGCTGACAATCCCTTTGAATTCACTGTTTTTACAACAACAGTTTGGTTTTCCTAATGAAAATGGTAATTACATGAATGTATTATGAGTGTTTCCAATGGAATGACACCCATATAATGTGTACAATATAAATATAACCTTTAATGTGTAGAAGAAGAGAAATTTACAGGTGATCACCGAGACTATGTTATGAAAAGTTGAGTAATTTGCTTGGGAAAGTATAGCAGCGAGAATTATAACTTAATGAGGGGTATTTTTAAATTTTGGAAGATTTTTGGTATGTTTTTTTAAAGTTTAATCCATCATTCCTTGGTTGGAGAAGTGATTGAGACAGGGACATTGGAGAAGCCCTAGTTTTAGGGGTTTTAGGAAGTCAAATTGGGGCTTTTGTATGTGAAGAGACCATAGGGTCAAAATGAATTAAAATTATTTCAATTAAAGACATTTTAGAAGATTTTACAGGGTTTTGTGTCTGGGGGATAAGTCTTTCTTACACTTTCTTTGTAAAAGACCACTTTTTGTGCTTGGAACAGGGGTATAGTCAAGGTACAGAGGTGTTGATCCAAAACAATAATATATAACCTTTTGATATGTTAAAGTATGACATAATGGGTCTCTAAGAACATAAATGGTTAGTATATTTTTTTGGAATTTTTGCAAGAAAAATTCCTATTTACCTCACTAGAGACCTACTAGAAGGGCTATTAGGCCTCTTGGGACAGTTTGGTAAGATTGGAGAGTTGGGTAAGTATAGAAACTTGATAAATTGTTGAATCCACTTACAAGTAACAAAAAAAGACCAAATACATCATCATTAAGAATAGGGGAAGTATTTGATCAGTTTGGAGGTGTTTGAGGGCTTAAGGGCTAGGAAGGCAAGTGCCTAAACCTCTCAAAATTTGAGACTTTCATAACTGAGATCAGTCCATCCCATTCACCTCTGCATCAAAAGAGACATTTCTCTTTATGGCTTGTATTTTGTGACTTATGGAAACCATACATGTTTCTATTGGTCACTTGTTACATTTTGTTTTTATCAAAGGATTGGTTACAAATTTGTTTAAGTATACAAGAATGGGGACAATGTACTGGTCCGAGTAAATGCTTCGATACAAATAGAACTTTTGATTTTTTAATGGAGAACCTAGGGGAAGCTTCAATGAGGTATGCTTTACCTTATTCTATCTTCTCAGCAGTTGGATATTTCAGATGAACACATTAGAGTGTTTTGAGTATCAATTTTCCAGTGATCAGAGATAAACAATGACAAAGCGTTGATAGATCAATCATTGATCCTATCTGTTTGATTGGTTTAACTATTTTGGAGTTTGTGTTGGTAGAGATGACATGGTTTAAGATATCTATACCATTTTTTAAGGTTAGGAAGCCATTTTGAATGAATATTTGGCTGACGTTCTACACGCTATCCATTTTTTTCTTGAGGCCGACAAGTGAAGAAATTATTTTTGATATTGTGTATATAAGATCAAGTTTTTGTGATGATTTGTGTGTGTGATGGGCATAAATGATATGGTATTAATTTATGTATATTTTGGATATGCGAGGGACCTATATGAAGTGGTTAGGGTGAAGATTGAGCAATCATTTTAGTATTGCACCTACATGGAACTACTTTGGCATATTTGATGCTATGTTTTGTAAGGCAGTAAGCCTTCCTATTTTGTAATCTGAGTTTTGAGCTATAGACAACGTTCCTGAATGCATGTCCATTCCCCTTACTATACTCAAACCTTTAAATTGGTTATTACATCTACAGAGTAATAATTTGTGGGTTCCATCCCCACCATGGTTTTTCCCTTGATTGGATTTCCAGGACAAAAATCATAGTGTTATGATGTTGTGGATGTATGCTTTATAGTTTAGTTTACTTTTCTTTATTGCATTTGTTTTATGTTTAAGATACTTGATCACCAAAGTTGAAAATAGGAGAACACTGATTCACCCCCCTCTCAGTTTTCCTTAATACTAACACTCACAACTTCAATTTTAGTAATAGAAAAAAAGTATCCTCAAAATCAGCATCTTCCATCTGAGAGTAACCCTTAAAAATAAGTATATCATTGTTCTGAACCACTTCACCATCTTCATTCATTTTTTTTCTTTTGAAAACCCATTTGGTACCATTCACATTCTTGTCCATAGGTCTGGGAACAAGAATCTATGTTTTTTTCTTTTCAATCTGATCCATTTCTTCTTCCATATCTTTCACCCAAATTTCATCTTTACATGCTTCATTCACATCTTTAGGTTCAATCTTTGAAATCAAACAAATTTCATCTCTGTTTCTAGCTAGTCTTCCTCTAGTCTAAACACCTTGATTTTTATCACCAATTATCTAATTTTTAGAATGATTCATTCTCACACACCATGTAGTCTTATGATTTTCATGTATTTTAGATTCTTGTGTCTTTGCTTTGTCATCATCTGCAATGTATTCTTCATCCTGATTCTAAGTTTGTTATCCCTGATTTGTACTATGATCCAGACCATCTGAATCATATCCACAAGATATTGCTTATCTCTTATTTATTTCATCCACTCTAACATTATCACTCTCAACTATCTGTCTCAAACTGTTATTTAACATTTGTATGCTTTTCTCTTTGTAGAATAACCAAGAAAGATACCTTCATTGCATTTAGGATCAAATTTACCTAAGTATTCATCTCTTTTGATATAAAATTTGCTTCCAAAGATTCTAAAATATTTCACAATAGGAACATGACTATACCATATCTCATAAGGAGTCTTACTAGTACCATGCTTAATTTTTACTCGGTTCAATGTATAAACTGCATATCTAACATATTCTCCCCAATAAACATGTAATATATTTCCTTCAATCATCATTTTTCTAGCAGTTTCTAAGATAGTTCTATTTCTCCTCTCCTCCATACCATTCTATTGTGGGGTCTGTGATGAAAACATCAGTCTCTTTATCCCATGTTCTTTACAAAATGCATTAAATTCACCACCTCTGTCAGATCTCAAACATTTCAAATTCATACTTGTCTCTGTGTCGACCATAGCCTTGAAAATATTTAATTTATCAAAATCTTTTGATTTCTCCTTTAAAAATGTAACCCACATCATCCTTGAATAGTCATCAAATATTAAATACCTATCTCGATAATAACTTCTAGTTGCAACAAGACCACATAAATAGGTATGCACAAGATCTATCAATCCATTTGAAGAATATATTTTTCTCTTGAAAGTATATCTAGTTATCTCACCCAACTGACATTCCTTACACATTGCATTAACATGCTTCAACAATTTAGGTAGATCTCTCACAACTTTAGTAGCGCTTATCTTCACAATGTTATCAAAATTCACATGACACATCCTCTTATGCCATAACCAACTATCATCCACTTGTGCAATCAAACATATATGCTCATCACTATTTTAATGAAATACATTACCTTGTGTCTTTGTACCTAATGCAATCTCAACACCTCAACTTCCCAAGATTCTACATTTTCCATTCTTGAATCACAGATCATAACCTTTGTCAACTATCTGTCCAACACTCAAAAGATTATGCTTTAGAAATTCAATATATAAAACATCATCAATATTGTTCTTACCATCAAGAGTAATGGAACCTCTGCCAAAAATCAAACAAGGAGTGTCATCACCGAATCTCACAACACCACCATCATACCTTTCCAACTTCACAAACTTGCTAATGCAATCTCAACACTTGAACTTCCCAAGATTCTACCTTTTCCATTCTTTAATTGAAGATCATAACCTTTGTCAACTATCTATCCAACACTCAAAAGCTTATGTTTTAGACCTTCAATATATAAAACATCATCATTATTGTTTTTACCATCAAGAGTAATGGAACCTTTGCCACAAATCAAACAAAGAGTGTCATCACCGAATCTCACAACACCACCATCATACCTTTCAAACTTCACAAACTTTCTCTTATATCCAGTCATAATATGTGAACATCCGCTATCAATCACCCATTCATATTTCTTTTCAACATGTTCAACTAGGGCTCATTCCTCATTTATGAAACTAGAGTCTTCTTCTTTGATAGCAATAAATATAATCTCATCTTCACTATTTTCAGATTCATCATCAGTCACACCTTCATTAGAAGCATAGTAATATTTCTTCTGATATATAGGTTGGAATTTCCTAGGCTTATGCTTTGGAACTCTTTAAGGACACCTTGAAGAAAAATGACCAATCTTCTTGAAGGAAAAATATTTGAGAGGTAACTTTCCTTCATACTTACCAACCCCTTTAGGAAATCTCTTGGCAATAAGAGCTTCAAGATTTCTCTCTTCTTATTCAATCTCTTCCCAGTACTTTTCATATCTAGATGTACTCCTAGAAGATCTCTCTCTTGGATCATATCTTGGCTTATCCTTAGAAATGATAGATTTGAATTCATTCTCGACTTTAGGAAGATTATTACCAAGTTAACTCATCTCAAAAGTAGATAACTTACCAGCCAGTGTGTCTCTTGTTACATTTGTCACCATCCATATCTCTTCAATAAGTGAAACCTTGTGTCTATAAGGAGGCAAGGACCTAATAACCCTATAAAAAATCTTTGTTTCCTCCAATATTCCACTAGTACATCTGATTCCACAAACAATCCCATTAATCTTAACTCCACAACTGGAAATCACAAAACTTGATCACACCATCAATGCGATCTAACAACTTGAATAGAATGCAATATAGAAACATTAACAAGCACTATGAAATGCCACAGTAACATCCAAAACAAATCCATCTCATAATTCATCACCTTCTCTGAATTGATCACCAAGAACACTAACAAGAACCTCTGTCAATCAAGAAAAATGGCTTGTAAGCATCCAAATAATGAACCAATCAATTTTAGGACACACATCCATGTCCTAAACATGCCATAGGGTCCGCATATCAAAATATTGCAATGCTGAACCACATTGAACCAAAATTTGTCACACTGTCTCCATAGAAAATCTCAAAATACCTGTACCAACTCAGAAACCAATAACTCACGAAAATCAACATGCAAACCACTATACATTGAAATGGATCAACTACAGACATCCCTGAATCCAATCATATATTCAAAACATTTGATCTTCAATACAATAGCCTTACCAAACCAATCATCTCACTGAACATCACATGAACATTGTCACAAATAGTAGGAATGTGTTGACATCAATGACAAAACAATAATGTGAGCACATATATGCATGATATTCCAACAATCTCCCAATAGGAATGATAGTATGTGCAGTAAATTTGCATACGAGATGCCAAAAGAGTTTTAAATGTCTATGATTGGGGAAATGAATTTCTTTCTTAGTTTTCAAGTTAATAAAAAATGTTAACGTATTTTATTCAAAATCAAAGTATGTCAAAGAAATGTTGAAGTATTTTGGAATGGAGAATGCTAAACCCTTATGCACTCCTATGGTTAATGGTTGTAAGTTGAGTAAAAATGTCAAATCTCCTAAGGCTAATGAGAGAAGATTTAGATCAATGATTGGAAGATTTTTATACCTGACTAATAATAGAATGAATATTATGCATGTTATCCATCTTGTAGCCAAATTTCAGCAAGATCCCAGAGAAACACATATTGCAATTGTGAAAAGAATTTTCTAATATTTGAAAGGGACAAAAGACTTTGGACTTTGGTATCTCAAAAAATTAGACTTCATTTTGATTGCTTATACCTATGCAAATTGGGTAGGATGTGTGGATGATATAAAAGTTACAAGTGGAGGTGCATTTTTCCTTGGACCTTAGTTAGTTGCTTGGTCAATCAAAAACATGTTTTAGTATCCTCATCTACTATTGAAGCTTAATATATTGTTGTTGCTTCATGTTGTATATAGATACTATGAATGAAATAAACTTTAAGAGATATTGGAATAATGTTTTATGAGACCAATTATATCTTATGTGGCAATACCTCTAGAATAAATATATCTAATAATCTAGTAATACATTCAAGGACAAAACATATTTCAATCCGGTACCACTTTATGAGAGAAAAGGTTTTGGAGAACAAGGTAAAGCTTGAGTGTGTACCTACAAAAGAACAAATTGATACTATCTTTCCCAAATCACTCTCTAAGGATAAATTTGAGCATTTCTAGGAGAAATTAGGGGTGAGTGCCCCTCCTTATTAGAGATAGATGTATACTGAAGTACATTAGTCTAGTGAACTTCTTGCATATTCTTAGATCTGGACTGACGATGGTGGATGCCTCTTAAGGGGAGATATATATAATTGTGAACTCATATGTATATCTCAAGGGGATCTTAGTATAATGAGTAAGTGACTTTTGTATGCGGATTTTGTCATTGATGTCAAAGGGGAGAGTTAGTGATATTTTGGGGGAGATTTTTGGCATAAGAAAATTGTTGTTGTTGTTGTCATTGATGTTTTTTCATAAATAAAAAAGGGGGAGATTGTTTCACGATTGAGTAGATTCATAGAATGAGTTGTTGGTTGAGTGAGTTTTGATGATTGATGAGTCAGTATGGTTGTCATTGATGTCAACATGTCGTTATTGTCATTGGTGATTTTTTCCTATGTAGTAGTGTTGTGAATATTGCTCCACATATTATTCATGTTGTAAATATATTGATGATATTTTAATATATTGTTGGATATTGTTTGAAGATATTAGATTCAATATTTTGTGCTTCGGATCACAGTGTAGTGGAGTTGGTTTTCATCTGAGTATGATTGTGTTTGACAATATTCTCAGCACAAACTGCATGCTCCACATTTCTCCACATAATGCTTTTTGATGTTATGGTTGTGAAACTGAGCTTTTAATATCCTTATATTCATTTAGTTTAGTTGGCATGAGATTTTGAGTTTCAAAGACATGGTTTCAAAGTTTTATGGTGTTCTTACTCTAGGTTTGGTTGATCTAAGGTGTTTACACTTCAATTAATTGTCTCAGTGAATACAAGATGGAATGTAACATGCATGATGTTGTTTTTGGTCCCAGATAAGGCGTTTTATGGTCCATTTCTCATTCCTTTCCACCGCAGGAATGTTTAGTACTGACCTAATTCAAATTATGTTTGGTTACTTACTTAGCCCACGGTGGGAGATTTAAAAAATGAAAGGATGGTTTAAATAAAGGATGAATTATTGAGGAAAAGGCGTGGCATGTGTATATACTAATGCAAGTGTGTATTTATGTGACGAGGATGTATTAAAGAGGATCTGTTTCCCTGGATGTATGAAGTAGTGCAAAGTGTGGTGTAGAGTAGTGTGGACTCTCATGTGTTAGCTATCAGAAGCAGTGAGCCGAATGTATCTACATATATTTTAATTAAGTTGTAGTTGTTCATGTAAAATTTGATGAAAAACAAATCTATTAAGCCCAAGAAACCTGCATGCAAAAACCTGTCACAAGGAAGAAATATGTAGGAAACAAATAAGGGTTTTGTGTTGACAATGTGAAAGATTATTATCATCCAAAAGAAAAAAATATATATACAAAGGATCAATCATTATAGAAGGATATCGTAAAATCTAATAGGAAACCCTAATAGGTAAATAAGCATTTAATAATTAGATGACTAATGCAAGTTCATAAAGTGAAATCTTAAGAGGTAGTAAAGTTAATTTAATCAAGGTAATTAAATTAATTCTTTACCCTAACAGTTCATCAGTGGTGGATATATTCTCTTTTATCTTTCTTCATCTGGGTAGTGATACATCCGACAATGAGCCTTCTTTCTTTTGGGAACCGAGCCCTTTGGCAGTGAGCCTTTCTTTGTAAAAAATTACTTAACTAGTGTCACCCTGACATAAGTTCATATTTTTCAGAATTAATCTTCTTCGTGGTTTTTCCCTTAGCAGGATTTTCCACATAAATCTGGTGTTCCTTGTGTGTGATGATTTCTATACTCTTTCATGTCTATATCTTTCTATGGTTAATGAATTAAGGATAAGTTTTTGCACAGATTTGATTTAGTGAAATAATTTAAAGATTTTATTGGAAACCAGTTCACCCCCCTTTTAGGTCCATTCAACACACACATAGACACACTAAATAAAACATGCAATTTCTTTTACTATAGGATCCAAGACAAGAATAGTTCATTTCCAATTATTAATCATGTAGTAGGGTTTGTATAGGAAAAACCCAAAAGGGTGCTCAAAGACTTGTTCAACCCAAATAAACCCAAGAGCTCGTAGTGTCTAAGATAACTTTCTCCTTGGCCCACAATTGGTAGAAATACCCACCAATACAATTCCATCACTTAGGGTGACCTATTTGATTTGAGAGAACCTAAGTAATTGAAGAAGACTATTCAACCCAATTAAGCCCAAGAGCGTACATAATCCAACTAATATAGCTCACCCCTTGGCTCACAAGTGATAAGAATATCCACTAATACAATTCTAGTATTTGGGTGGGATACTTAATTTGAGGAAACCAATCTACTACCTCTCCAGGTAACATATTTCCTTCCATTCCTATACAATTGCTTGTGGGAATAGAGAATAAATAAACTTATTTCTTAATTAAATAATTTTTTACAAGGTTTATTAACATCTTGGTAAAGGATATTTAAAGAGTATAGATATATAATAATATTTATCCACATTGCATACACTAAGCATTCATATCAACATATCTCATGAACACCATAATATTTACTATATTGAAATGTGGATGTATTATAAAATGCAGATCTCTTCACTCAATACTAACTTACATTTTTATCTTCCTTGATGCCCTTTCCAAATAAAATGGTTCCCCTTAAATATCCCTCAAGAAAGGATGAAGAGTCACAACTTTCTCAAGCTATACAACTCATAATCAAGGCATCCCTTCTTAACTAAATCGCTACCTTTTCAAAACTAACTGATGCTCGAGTTGATTGTTGTTTTTACATGAATTGTTATGTGTTAGTTCACTATTGCATTATGTATTGGTTAATTAAATCGTTACTTTATTCTACATCTTTGTTATCTACATTGATCATTGAAATGAGTATGATAGATATACGCTAGATTGGATCGACTCCTTGCTATTGCCTTCTATGGATTTGTAAATTGTGATATCTTATAAATAAGGCAATTTTTTGTCAATCGATGCAAAGTTAATGCTATTACTTAGGAGAGGGCATGACAAAATCTAGTTCGGTCAAACTAGATATCAACAAAACCTTCAAGGTCCTTGAATAGATCTATCTCAATACAAACCTACTATTAAGGATGAGCTTAATAGAACTATTATGGTTCAAAACACACATAATCGAGCTTATAAAGGAGGTTTATTTGGAATTAAAAAATTGTAGCTTGGTAGGGGTAGACCATAAAAATAAGCCCAAACAAGGACCTTAAAATACTTGTTGTCGAAGATGACAAAGCCTCATGTTCAGTGTTTGAGAATAAGTAGTGATAAATGAATGAGCCAAAGGTCATGAATAAGCATCGCCTTAACATTTGCCTCCACGAAGCAAAAGTGAAAAAAAAAATTGATAAGGTTTGCCATGGTTGTAAGGTAGATTTGATTCAAGGCCCGAGCTTTACGAACTGAGTATTTAAGTGTGATTTTAGAGGGCACCCTACCTATAAATATCAAATCAAATCAAAAGTTTCTAGCTAATGACACACATTAGATAAAATGATCGAACGAAAAGAATGATATCTAGTAATGTATCAAAAACATACCTTGTGAAATACTTTAGGTACAAATTTTAGGGACGTTTAGGTAGGGGTGTCATTGTTTGTCACCATGAAACCTTCAACTCTACTAATCATAGTTGTGAAGGATTAAAAAATTAAGGCCATTTAAAATGGGTAAAAAATGTCTTAGGTTGAGTGATGGAAAGGACATCACAACAAATCAAATAAAAAGAACAAATTTCCTATTTTATAAAATAGTTTGACATTGACAAAGTTACACACTAGAAATCCTACTAGAACTTAAGAAACAAGTGGAGTTCATTTTCAATTAATTCACTTAATTTAAAAAGTCCTTGTTCCTAAATAGTATCTAATATAAGTTATTTTAATGAATAACATTATGATTATTACATCATTAATATAAATAAAATATACTTTACAAAATAAAATTATTATTATTTACAATTCATTTAAATTTTGAAGGTGTTAAGTGTTAATACCTAATACAATTTTGAAACTAATATATATTTTATGAAAAAAATCTTTAATATATGAAAAGTTGTTTAGACTTTATTATAATTGAAGATGTGTAAACTTTTTTATTATATTTTATATAAAATAAAACTATTTGTAAACAGTGTAAATGGAGGCCTAAAGGTGGTTTTTAAAAATTTATTATCTAAAATAAAATTATAAAGAATAAACATGTAGTTCTCAGGTATGGGTCCACCAAACTAAAATTATTTTGGGTTAATTTATATATCATTAAGAAATGTGATGTTAAGATGGCAATGTCTATTCAGCCGACAAATGTCTATAAATAAATAGATAAGAATGTCTAATGGGTGATCATTACGAATATATGTGGAAGATGCAATTTTTTTTCGAATTATAATTCAAGATCTGCCAGGTCAAGATTTGCAGAATCGTTAGAAAAAAAAGGTAAGAAATTTGTCTCTGAAATACATTTTTTTATTTTTTTATAAAGAGTAGAATAAAATAGAATAGTAGTCTTTTAGAGGGCAGGACAATTTTTTTTTAATGAATTTACCCGTCAGTCAGTTATTAATAGGTTAAAAATATTTACACATTTTCACAGAGAAAAAAAGAAAATAGGAGGACACAACGTTATTCTTCAAAAAGTCACCCAGACAGAGTCCCACAGGCAGAATCCCAAAAACTAAGTGGAAAAAACAGACATAGATGCTCATCATCCAACTTCAAACACTAGCAAACCGCAACCATTTCACACTTTAAATAAAGTACCTAAACCTTATAAATAGGCACACAAGGAAAATAAGTTTTTTAAGAATAACAATATGAGAGGACTGTTGAAGAAGAAAGCCTATGAATCCAGGCACCATCTCAAGAAGGTTATGAAGAATGCACATTTAACAAACCCTATGGAGAACTGTGGTAGCATTAGTAGAAGCCATACCCTCAAAAGAAACAAACTTGATGATGAAGCTAACCCTAATCAAGATAGCAATTCTGGCCAAGTGAGTATTACAAAAGATGGGCAGAACGATAACATTCTTGAAGAATCAAACCTGCAAAAAATCCCTCCAAACTTGTGTGAAAAACCTAGACTTGACAGTCCACCCGCTGGATTTATATTCCTATGCAATAAGAGAACAATGCCACTATGCTTTCAATATGGTTTGTTTGGCCTGCCTAGGTCACAGTTAAAAATGGTACAAAGCATTGTCCCTGGAACAAAGTTGTTCCTCTTTGTTGTGGATTCAAGAGAGTTGCATGGAATTTTTGAGGCAACTTCACAAGGTGGTAAGAATATACAACATATGGCTTTTGGCAGATCTTTTCCTTCTCAGGTGAGATTTGGCATATGCAGGGAATGCAAACCTATAGCTG
>MU223330.1:25382-42881 GCA_018584345.1 Thuja plicata
GAGAGAGAGAGAGAGAGAGAGAGAGAGAGAGAGAGAGAGAGAGAGAGAGAGAGAGAGAGAGCGAATTGCTCATACAATAATTGAGAAGAGGAAGAAACCTCATTATTCTACGGAGAGAAGAAGAGACATCTCTTTAATAGATATGTGAGAAAGGAGTTGCATGGTAACTCCCATATCTATGTATGCCACATTTCATAAAGTGTGTGCCACTTTTGTTATTTCCTCTTAAGGAGGAATCTAAGGGATACCTTGGTTTATCCCAATTAAATAATACAACCAAGGGATAATAAAAGATACATAAAATGAATTATCCTCACAAGAGGACAACATAGGTGTAGGGATTCCATAGGAATCTCCTACTTACATAATGCAAGTAAAGATTAATTTCTAACAGAATCGCTCTTCGTGATTCTTCTAATTTTCCATGAGGATAAGGTCTCCTACCTCAAATTTTTGTGGCTTCACCTTCTTATGATAGTTCCTTCTAATACAATTTTGATAGCCTTGTAAGTGGTTGAAGGCATGTTATCTTCTTTCATCTAGTAACTCCAATTCACTAAGCCTTGCCACTCTGTAGTCTTCACCTGAAACCAGGTTCTTTAAAGATATCCTTAGGGATGGTATTTATACTTCAAGGGGTAATACCACCTCTAATCCATAGACTAGGGAGAAAGGAGTGGCTCCTATAGGTGTTCTCACACTATTTTTGTATGCCCATAATGTGGGACTAAGCTGTAAATGCCAATCTTGCCTTGATTCGTTCACTGTCTTCTTCAAGATTTTCAAGATTGTCTTGTTTGTAGCTTCAGCTTGGCCATTTCCTTGAGGATAACAAAAGGAAGAGAACCCTTGTTTGATATGGAACTGTTCACATAGCTCTTCAACATCCTTGTTCTGGAAAGGTGTACCATGATCTATCAGGATTGTTTGAGGGATCTCGTATCGACAGACAATGTGGTTAAGTATGAACATTGCTATTTGCTTTCCAGTGATGTAAGTGAGGGGAATTGCTTCCACCCACTTGGTGAAGTACTCTATTTCTGTTATAATGTATTTGTGTCCATTTGCTGAAGAAGGTGTAATTTTTCCGACTAGGTCAAATCCCCACATTGAAAATGGCAATGGTGATGTAATAGGATTTAGTTCCTTGGTTGGTGCATGGATGAGGTCTCCATGAATCTGACACTGTCTACACCTTTGTACATGTTTGTGTGCATCTATCTCTATTGTGGGCCAATAGTATCCCATGTGGATGATCTTCTTAGCTAAGATGTTGCCACCTCCATGGGTTCCACAAATTCCTTCATGTACCTTGTACAAAGCTTTCTAGGATTCCATGGAAGTAAGACATCATAGTAGCATTCCATCTAAACTTTGTCTGTATAAAGTAGTTGAGAGGATGGTATACCTAGAGGCTTGGTAGATGAGGGACTTTCTCTAGTTCCTAGACAAGTTGGGAGGTAAGACACTATTTTAGAGATAGTTATAGACATCTTGGTACCATGGGGATTCAGGACCAACAAGGATGAATGTTGATTCTGTGATGGATGCTTGATGTGATGGCACCAAGAGTTGCTCCACTAGAAATTGAAATTTTGTTTTGTTACCTGGTATATCAATCAATGATGCTATGGTAGCCATCGCATCTGCAGCTTTGTTCTGTGCTCATGGCACTTGCTCGAAGAAGATGTAACGGAACTTGGTGTGTAGTTTTTCCATCTATGCTCTGTATGGTATGAGTTTCTTATCTTTGGTCGTATAATCATTGTTGACTTGACTGATGACCAACTACAAATTACCAAAGACTTTTAAGGTTCTTGATTCTCCATTGAATTGCTATCTTTAGACTGATTACTAGTGCTTCATATTCCGCTATGTTATTGGTGCACGAGAAGTTGAGTCTGAAAGACTTTGGAATTATATCATGATCTAGAGTGATAAGCACTATCCCTGCCCCTGCACCATGGTTCATGCATGATCCATCAAAATAAAGTTTCCCTACCTCGATCGTCGGTTGTAGTGTCATAATGGATTCGTCAGGAAAGTTAGAAATAATAGGATGATGGTCCTGAATGGGTGCCTTTGCTAGTTGATTTGCAATCACTTGTCCTTTGATAGCCTTTCTATCTATGTACTCAATGTCAAACTCACTTAAGATCATTACGCACTTCGCCAATTGTCCAGTTAGTGTTGCTTTGCATAGGAGGTACTTTAAAGGATCAATATGTACGATTAACTTTGTTTGGTGACTCAACATATAATGTCTTAGCTTCTGGGAAGCAAAAAAAACTGCAAGACATGACTTCTCAATTGGCGTATAATTTAGCTCATATCCCACCAATGTTCTTCTTAGATAGTAGATGGCCCTCTCTTTACCTACATCATCATATTGTGCCAAGAGTACACCTAACACTGACTTCATCACTGAGATATATAGAAGCAATGGTCTACCTTAGATTGGTGGTACCAATATAGGAGACTTGAGAAGGTAGTCTTTGAATATTTGAAATGCCTGTTTGCATTGCTCTGTCCATATGAATTTGATGTCTTTGTGAAATAGATGTTGGAATGGGTGGCACTTGTCTGCTAGCTGAGCTATGAAGCGCCTGATTGATTGGAGCCTTCCTTGTAACCCTCTTAGTTGTCTCAGGTTTTATGGTGGAGACATGTCCAATATTTCTTTGACTTTTGTGGGGTCCACTTTGATTCCTCTGTGTGATAATATGAACCCCAGTAATTTTCCCATTGTGACACCGAATGCACATTTCTTTGGGTTTAGACGGACCTTGAATTCTTGCATTCTATCAAAGATTGGCCCCAAAACTTGTAGATGATCCTTTTGAAGTATTGACTTGGCTAGTATGTTATCCACATAGTCTTCCATTGTTTTGTGGATGAGATCATGAAATATAGTTGTCATAGCCCTTTGATATGTCACTCTGGAATTCTTTAGACCAAATGGCATGACATTCCAACAATATGTTCCCCAAGGACATGTGAAAGCTATTTTGTGTTGGTCCTCTGGTGCGATCCTTATTTTATTATATCCTAAAAATCCATCCATGAGTGATAGCATTTGATGTCCAGCAGTTAGATCTACTATCATATCTATGTTGGGTAAAGGAAAGTCATCTTTGGGACAAGCTATGTTGAGATCCCTGAAGTCTGTGCAAATCCATATCTGACCACTATGCTTTGTAACTAGTACCAAGCTAGATATCTAGTCTGCATATGGTATAGGTCTTATGAAATTAGCATCCAAGAGCTTTTTCAACTCTGCCTTGACTAGTAATGTAACAAGGGGATGCATCTTTCTCAGCTTCTGCTTGACAAGTTTGGCATTGGGTAGCAACGGGAGATGGTGTAGTACTAGCTCTGGCTCCAACCCTAGCATATCCAAGTAGGACCATGCGAAATTGATCATCCTTGCCTTAAAGAAGCTAATAAACTATTCTCTCTCCTCAGGGGAGAGTGATTTCACCAAGTATATGTTCTTTAGGTTCTTGTCATCTCCCAAATTGACTTCCTCTATTTCTTCTGCTAGTAATGTTGATTTCTCCTCCATCAAGGGGAGGAGTTCCTTCTTTCCATCTTCTAGCACCTTAGTGAGGTTTTTGCTAGAAGATACGTCTTGTTTTAGCTTTTTATCATTCTTTTGTTCTTTTTTCTTTTTTGGATTGGAAAGAGGAGCTTCCTCCCCGAAATATGCCACTCTATCAAGGTTAATGGAGAAGCCTGCCTTGTGGTCTCTAGATGGAATGCCTTCCCTAAGTCCCATGAAATGAGCTATAGCCTCATTGTTCTCGAAGACATCTAAATCAGGTGGTCCTTGTTGATCCCACTCTATGAGCTCTGGGTGTACAAGACAGATACTTTCATGGTTTTTTGGCTCTGGTTGACTGAAAGGGACTATAGATATAGTTCCTACAAAACTGGATTGTGATGTGGATGCACCACTTGAGGTTTGATAAATGATATGCTTGTCTATGCAGGGTTGTTTGGTAATGGTCAGTTGGTCAAATAAGTCTGCTAGATTTATGATAGTGTCTGACCAAGGGGAATAATATGGGATTGATGGTTCAGATTTGTGAAGGGATCTCCACTCATACTCGAGGGATTCAGTCTTAATAGAATGCTTGTCTGATGTCTCACTTCCTTGGTTATCATCGATGGCTATGTGGAGGTCTATTCGGGTTTGTGTAGTTCCCTCTTCGGCGGGTAACAACTGTGCTAATATGTTTCCTATCAAGACATGTTATGTGTTGTGCTTTGGTGTATCTCTTCTATTTGTTCTTGATTGACTTGAATGTCTTGGATCATAGGACTAGTGCTTTTTTGTCCATAGCCCAACCCTCTCGTGTCTCTCTAGGTTGGTGGGAGAGACAATTCCATTATGCCTTGTTGTCTTGCCCCCAGCCCAGTTGTACTATCGTACCCAAATCTTTGTATCATTGTATAACCATTACCATAGTTTGATAGGGGTAGTGGTAGTCAGATTGTCTCTAGTGGGTCTTGGTATAACCAGGTATTGATGTCTTATTCAAATGGATTTTCTTCCGCTATGTCTCCCCATCAGACAAAGGTTGTGGGTGGACATCTGAATAGAATAGGTTGTGGAGTTTTTGTTGTAATGACAGGTTGTGGCATGCCATAAGTCCTTGAGCTCTGAGGCATGTGCATGATGGCGAAAGCCTCTTCATATCTGTATTCACCATAGCCCTTGTCAGTAATGGATATCTTGCCCACTTTCTCTGTGATATATTTAAGATTTGAATCTAAAGAGGAGGGAATACTTGTGTCCTGGTTAATGACTATATTTCTTATTGTCTGTGTGACATCCTTGGGATTTGAATCTAAAGAGGATGGGATGCTTGCATCTTGGTTTGATGGTACCTGGTTATTAGTGTTGATTTGGACCGCATTACAATATTGGAAAGGATTGGGATCTCCCTCTATGATGATCACCTCTCCCTGGTGTGGGAACTTGATGCATTGATGGTATGTCAAAGGTACAACTTGCATTTCATGTATCCAAGGTCTCCTTAGTAGCATGTTGTATCCCAACTCAAGGTCTAAGATTTGGAAGGGAGTGTTTTTTACCACAGGACCAATGCGAATAGGTAGAATGATAATACCTTTAGAGGACCTTTCCTCTTCATCATAAGCTCTAATATTTATCCTCCTTGTGACATCAATTCTTGATTCTAAATAGCCCAGTTTCTTGATTAACTTTAGAGTATAGATGTTTAACCCAGCTCCACCATCAACAAGGACCCTATGGATAGCGCTTTTGTGGACCTGGACAAGAAAGTGTAAAGGATCACTATGCAGGGGTTTATGCGGCAGGACATCATGATCTGTGAATGTGGCATGTTTGTTAGCAGCTATATGGTTGACCATCATTTGGAAGCTCTTAGGTATTATTTCCCTTGGGATAGCTACATTCTGAAGGGCTTGGTCAAGTGCCAGTTTATGCTGTAGAGATATGCGCAATAGGTCAAACATGGAGATCTGGGCAGGTATGTACTTTAGTTGGTCCACTATGCTTATTTGTGGATCTGAGTTTGCTTTAGGATTGGCAGATACAGTAGGTGAGGATGGTAATCCTTGCAAGATGACTCTGGCCTGACGCGTTGTTACAGCACAATTTTTATCTTGGTCTTTGATAGTGATTGTAGCCACATGGCTATCTAAAGGATTGAGGCAATTGATAACATTATCACTGTTGGCATACGTATAGTTAATTTGTTTTGCTTGTCCACCAGAACTGGAGGCTTTTCCCTTGTTGTGATCACAAAAGGTATCATTGAAAATAGTGCGATCAGTTGTGCCTTTGGTTTGGGTATTTGTCACATCAATGACCCCTATGTCAATTAGATCTTGGAAAGCATGTTTCAATCAGTAACAATTAGCTATTTTGTGCCCTTTCACCTGATGAAACTTGTAGAAATCTTTGTCATTATACCACCTTGGTTTGTTTTCATCTTGTTCAAAGTTCCTAAATTCTGGGAGAGTGATAGTGTTTGATTGTATCAACTTGCGTAAAGATGATTCTATTGTCTCTCCCAATGGTGTGAAATCACATTGTTGGAATTGAAACTGTGGTCTGCGTTGATTCTGTTGTTGATTGTTTGACACAGCGGCCACTTGTACAAGAGGAGGTTGGTTTTGGGTGTATTCTTTTTGGGTGGGCCCTATGGGTTTTTGGTTGGCCATAGGTGCGCCTTACAGTGACACCTTGGGTTGTGCATATTTGACCATCTTCACATCAATGACACAATCTCTAGTGACATTTTTGTTTTTGTTCCACCACTTAGCTTTGTCTTTTGCATTTTTGTTTCTATTAATTTGTGTGGGATCTACAAGGATTCCTCATTTGACTAAGTTCTTCTCACAAAGAACTCCTCTTTCGATGAGTTGTGTGAAGTTCAGAGCTAACTGTAACTCTGTTGTGAATGACATGTCTAGAATTAGATTTTCAACAAACATGCCTATTAAGTCTTGTTCGAGTACATCATATGTTATGTGGTTTTCCATGTTCCTCCATCTCTATAGGAACTTCACAAAAGACTCTCCATATTTTTGTTTGATATCGCAAAGGTCCTTGATGCTGACCTTGCCCTCGATGTTATGATGGAAGTGAGCTATGAAATTTTCAGCCAGTTCACCCCAAGACTGAATGCCATGAGGTAAATGTGAGAACCATTCCATTGCTGGTCCGACCAAGCTTTGTGGGAACAGTCACATTAAATATGTCTCATCATGTGCGACTTCAACGCAACTAGCAAAAAAATATCAGATATGTTCAATAGGGTTGGTATTGCCCCTATATTTGTCAAATTTTGGTACTGAGAAGTGAGTTGGGAATGGAGACATTTGTAGAGAATGATCGAAGGGGTATGGGTATAAATCCTCTACGGTGTAGGATTTGGTTTGCCCCTGATTCTGCATATCCATCATTTGGGTTTGAAGGGTTTGCATTTGTTGCATCAACATGTCTGTTTGATTGTGAGGCTGATGTGTAAGGATGTTCCTCTATGTTGTAGTGGGTATGAGGCTGTGCCTCTGTGTCCCTTGAGTAGGAACATAGGATTTCATCCTAGGGGCTTGATATTGATTTCCCACCGAGTGATTTGTAAATGGGGACACATGGGTAGCCCATGGTGGGTTTTGATGTGTTTGTTGTTGTGATTGAAACTGGGGTTGATACTACTGGGGTAGATATTGTTGCTACTAAGGTTGGGGTTGAAACTAGGGTTGCTATTGTAGGGGTTGGAATTGAGGCAACTGAAGCTCGGGTTGCTATTTCAGGGGTTCGAATTGAGGCAACTAAAGCTAGGGTTTTTGTTGTGGAGGTTGGGTTTGAGGAAACTGAAGCTGGGGTTGCTATTGTGGGGGTTGGATTGATGTCAGAATAGGCAAGGATGTAGCCTTGGGTGGGCCTTGATTGTAAGCCATTCTTGTAGAGATGGATCCCTATGGGAATGAGGTGTTGATCCCCAGACTAGTGTGAATTGACTGCAGCAGTGACATTATTTTAGAATAGTTGGTGTTTGGTTGGATGGAAGGCATAGCATGAGAGCTTGATTGTCCTGGCCATGAGACCAAAGGTGGAGGCATACTAGTGACCATGGGTGCACTTAGTTGCGAGCTTGTCATGCCTTGAGTGGAAGATGTGCTGGCCTAGGTTGGGTCATTGGTTTGACTGGATATATTTTGTGTTGATGTGGGTAATACCAATGGTGGAAAGATTAGAGACACAACAGGTAGCATTTGAGGAGGTTGACTAGTGTTTTGACCTGTGAGAGGTTTTTTAGGCCATATAGTTGATACACTGAATTCAGCAGGGAGTTTGAATCCCTTCTTTATTAGCATGGCTAAGTAACGTTTAGGGTTCCTCTCTACAATAGTGTCAACTACTTTTGTGGCGTAAGCATCTTGCTCCACATCTTCAAGCTCTGCTTCTATGATATCTTGAAAAAAAGCTGCCCCACGGGGTGGTTCAATAAATAGAGCAGAACTGGTATTCACAAAAGGATCATTCTCTTTCTCTATTTCCCACGCGGGGAATCAGTTGATATATGACTCATCAGGTTGAGTTATAGCCTTAAACCTTGTGTAAGGGCCTCCATGAGGTGTTTGATACATAGTGCGGTCCAAGTTTTCTAACTAAAACAAGTGATATAAAGAAAACAAGAAAGAAGATCCTTTCTGAGGAAGTCCGAGTTATGTTTTGGACAAAGGTAATTCTAAGGACAGATTTTGATATAACTTGATCTCAAAGTGGTGATGAAAAAAAAGATAAGATTTGCTGACCTTTGCCTTGGACAAAGTCACTTTGATAAAGATGATGATGTTTGATATGATGAGATCAAAGTATTTTGAGTCTGGGCTTTTGAACTAACAATGTTTTTGACAATAATCGTGCTTTTATAGAGAAGGGATAATCTTTAATGTTTTGAGATTCACACAATGTTCTTCACATTTTCTTGGGATAGACACTAGTTGTGGACACCAAATGAATAACTCTTTGAAGGTTTTAGGTCAAAACAAGAATAATGTATCTCTGGTCAATTGCGGTACAACTTCACCGATTGCGGTAAAGTGAACGGTTGATTGCGGTTGTTTATCACCGATTGCGGTAATAAACACTACAATTGTAGAAATAAACAATTTAATTGTGGTATACTTCCTTCAATTATGGCACAATGCAGGCAATTGCAGTATATGAGGAATAGTCTAAAAAAGACTAGAGGATAAGTGTCACTGCTTGACAATTTTGGAATTTTTGGAACAATGCTTCTGATTTGCAAGACAGTTAACATTGACAACCCTAGATTTTAACATGTTTTGACTCATTTTGACAGTTTGGATGTTTTGTTTTACATTTTGAGAAACTGATCAAAGAAACAAGCACAATAGACACTGTGATTTGAAGAATGAAGACTGGTTCTGTGTATATTCTACAACTTTTTCAAGTTGCAAGGTTATCATGAGGTCTCAACAATGAACAGTCAGATAAATCTAGGTCAGTGGATTCATAATACAATGTTATAGGCCCAATCCTTGAATGTCTGTTAGCTCACACAACAATTGTCATGCTACTAGGACACGAAGGTCTACGATGTAGGTGCCCCATTTTTTGCCATTTCCAGGTATTGTTGCCATGAAGTGAAGATTTCTTTCACTACACAAATACTGTGGGACACATATGTTGGGAATCTTGGGGGGAAATTCTGCAACCCCTTGCACTATAATAAGGTACTTATTTGGAGGTAAAATAGGTTGGCCTCTAATTAATCAAGGTTGTAGTAAGGGTTCATGGTGTCTCTCCAATCAGTTTGTACGTGTGTGACTCACTTAAGAGCCTAGTTGATCACACTGGCTCCTTAGAGATATTCACCCGATCCAGACTATCACCAACATGCCTCGCCCGAGCTTGGCTAGATAAGACAGAACTTTGGTTCGCGCCTTTTTTATATACCGATCGGAAGGATTACTAGTTTAAGGTCATTTTGCAAGGAAGAAGTGCATTCCCCGGACAGGCCTTTCTAAAAAGTATAAAGGTTTGTAATCTAACAGTTTGTGCAAGTGCACCCAAAACTCAAGACACAAGGTAAATCGATTAAGCTCCAAAGTTTGAATTGTGAACTAAGGTACACCATCATACAAGTACCAATGTTCAATTTTAAGCCCAAAAAGTAGGTGTTTATTGCTTGTTCAATTTTAATGCACCAATTTGAGAGATTTTTTGCCTTTGTTCAATTTTAGTCCCCACGTTAATTTTAAGCCCAAATCTGAAATGTGAGATGTGATATGTTTGGCAAGCACCGTTCTTTTTAAACCCCAATCAATCAATGAATTCCTTTTAGTTTGGTTTGTTTAGACAGGTTAGTATCAAAAAAAGATTCTTGCAAAATGAGAGTATATGTAAATTTGAAACAATGAATGATTGATACTCACAACAACTTACCCTTCTCTGTTCTCGGTGATTCTCTCGGCCCTACACAGAAAACCAAAAAATGTCAGTATAGAAAAAAATGGACAGAAGCTTTGGATCTGATATGCAATATTTCTTGCAATTGCAGCAAAGTACTGGCAAGTGTGGCAAAAATATGGCAATTGCGGCAAAGCACTAGCAACTACGGAGAAGTACTGTCAATTGCGGCACAGATCAGGCAATTACGGCAAAATAATGATGATTGTGGCATGGATTAGGCAATTGCAGCAAAGTACCAGAAGAAATAAGAAATAAAATGACAGAATAATACTATGAAATCCTGCAATCAATTGTGGTATTAAACCAGTCAATTGCGGCACAGTTTAGTCGATTGTGATAAAATACCAGCAACTGCGAAATAACACAAATATCAAAAAAAAGATAGATTTTTAGATTTGTGACCATACGGCCATGGTTGATCAATCCTATTTGTCATCTGCAAGAGCTATTTGGGCTGTTTGATTCATGTCAGGTTCACCAAAATGTATGCCTCCTTTCGTGATCCGTGGTTCTCAAGCTTTCCAAAAGCGAGGGTTAGTAGAAAAGGTTTCACAAATGATATAAATCAAGTACACAATAACTACTAAAATGAATAACTTGAAACATAATCAATAAAATGTACAAGCAAGAGAAAGGATAAAAAATAAATGCAAACCCCACAATACTTGAAGCTTCTATTGTTTCTCTCTACTCCTTCTGAAATATTGTTCTTGATGCTTAGTATTGGTGGGGCAGCATCTATGACTTGAGAAGTGTCGAGAATTTGCTAATTGAAATGGGTGTGTGATCACAAGATGGCTTGAATGCTAGAACCAAACTGACATAGTAATGGTGCACGAGAGCTTAAAATCCTAGATCCTTCAAATGTTTATGAAGGGTTTATTATATAGGAATTGGTGATGATATGAATGGTTGAGATCAATCCCAAAGCTAGGGAGATGAATGGTTGAGATTAAAAGGAACTGGAGAAGCCATCAGTAAACTCCACCTTTTCAATTGGTAAAGAGGAGATAGAGTTTGGTTGACTAAAGAGCTAATAGTGAGTTACCTTTTTGAACTGAAGAGGTGGGTGAAGTTACCCATGTGGACTAGAGAGATGGGTGGAGTAACCCATGTGATCTGATTGGAGTTATCTCTTTGAAGATAAATGAATATTTAATTCATTTATTTAATTAATGTTTTCAACATGTGAGATAATTGAATTCTTTTTTATTAAGAATTGCTTTATTTGATGAAATTAAATTAATTTAATTGGAAGAATTTAATTAATAAGTTTAAATATTTGAATTTAAACTATAGGAACTTGAATTTAATTAATTAAATAATGGTAATTAATCAATTAAGATTAATTAATTGTTTAATTAATTTTGGGAATTTGATTAGATGATTTGGGGAATGAATTTAGAGGAAAATAGATGATTAATTAATGATTAAAAAACCATTAATTAATAGATGAAAATAAGTGTTTTTAATGTAAAGTCGCAAGCCTGTCCATTTTCGGGTGTCTACAATTATTGATCAGATGCACCAGGGGTTTATTGACATACAAGCTAAGAAGGATCATTCAAAATTCATGAATTATTCAATACTTATGCATATGATTCTTTAATACAATTATCCAGTTTTGGATTGCCAAACACTATAGCCACAGAGATTTCACCATAATTAGCCCAACCCTATTCAGTTTTGGATCACAGTGTGGAATTACACATCTAGAAAATAGGAGTTTTGTGCTTTTGAGGATTGGATAATATATCCATTGCTTAAGTTCTTAGGAGTCGATAAGCCTAGATTCCCTATTAGGGTGATTCAATTGTTGAGGCCCTATCAGTATTTGGCCCTCCAAATATTTTTCCATTTCATGTGCCACCTAGGATAGCTGCCATGGAGTTCATTTGGTAGCTCATTCTAACAGATAAAGAGCATCTTGCTCCACATAGAAAGGGAACTTTCATCCCTAAGCAGTTCAAGATTTATAATTTTCTGATTGGAAAAGGGGCCTTAGATTAGGTGAATGCATGGTTGAATCATTACAGAATGAATGTAGCCCTACATAGACATGTTGACATAGAGGGGTTCATTCTGAGTGTGAGGAAATTGCTTACACCCACTATCCCTTACACAAAAATACATGAATAATGTATGGAAGAAGATCTGATTAGAAATATCTTAGAGGATGAGGAGGTAAGTAAAAGAGAAAATAAATTTAATGAACTCATGGATTTGGAAACACAGGTAAGGAGAAAAGGAATGAGTTTTGAAGGGTTTTACCCAAGTTTTCCTTATATCAAGAGGCTAGATGCAATGATGGATAATCACACACTCTTATGCAATCAGTTGGAAGAGGCACTAGTAGTGCCAGAAAAGGGCCGCAAAGATCATTCAGAATCTGAGTATGATGATGATAGTGACCAAGGTTACCCTTCACCTTTTACCAATCTAGAATATCAGGAAATTGCATATGGTCAGCCAGATGAAGGGGAAAATATTGTTGACCTAACAGAGGTCCCGGAAAAGGAAATATCAGATGAGCCCCTTCTTAAAAAACAAAATTTGGCAGTAGGGGAGCCCTCTAAGAAAAGAAGAATTGATAAAATTAGAGCCCTAATAAGTGGGAATAGACCCTATGATCATCAGTTGAGAAAGCAAATTAGGGCTGGGAAGAAATTACAAAAAGATGTTGAGGAAGAGGAAGAATTACCCCTTAGATCATGTATTAATGAAAGACAATTGCACTAGGAGGAGTTCCTTAAAGATGAAAATTTCATAAAGACTAGGTAATTTAAGGATTTCCTTATTTGGAATAAGCAGCAGCAAGTTGGGAAGCAGTTGCAACTGGCAGGAGGTGAGCCAGTAACTGAAGAAGCCTTATAGGCATTGTAGGAATATGATCCTGAATCTGAAGAAATAACACTGGAGCAGGCTAGAGAATTGGTTAAAGCCAGTGGTATGTTGTTTGTTGAAGGATGCGATTTATCCTCAGCCTTTATCATAGATCAAATTAGAAGACAACCTGACATCAAATTGTCATCAGAGACCCAGGTTGGAAATATGATGAGAGGGTTTGGTTATAACCCCAAATCCCAAGCACTTGCAATGTGGAGCCTAGCTCCTAAGGATCAAAAGCCATGTATTCTTAATATTCAAGAAAAGATGGAGGGAAATAAGATTATTTGGACACTTGACAACATAGGAGACTTGGAGATAGCCCAAGTAATGACTCATTTTTCTCAGATGATTGAGGCAAATACAACTCAGCTATCAGACAAATTGCAAAAGCTCACTAGTGACACTAGTGATATTATCAAAGATAGGGGATTATCCCTAATAAAAATCAAGGAAAAGGATATGCTTATAGATGAGCTTACCAAATAGGTAATGGAACTAATAGAGCCTACCCCTGTGAATCCCAAGGAGGTTGTAGATGTTGAAATCCAGATGGAGGATACAGGGGATGCATTGGTTGAAACAGAATGGGGGATTATTGAGCATAATAGTGTACTTTTGGGAGCATTGGTATCAATTTTGCAGCATAGAATTAATATTAATAAGGAGAAGATAGATGTAGTATATGGAGCATATGGTAGATTTCTAGGCTTGCAGGAAGAAGTGGCAAGTTTTCTGACAATTTTGAACCCCTACTATGCAACTTGGTCTGGGAAGACATCACTTTTTGAGAGATTAGCATCAGTTTATCCACTGAGATCAGATTTTCCTGAAATAGTAACTTTGGTAGGTACCGAGATAGAGAAAATTGGGGCAACCTTATCCTTTTTCAAAAGTAAAGCCAATCAAATTGAGGCCAAATTAAAGATATTTGGGTTAGACTATAGTAGGTTTGTGTTAGAGTAATAGTCTATCGGGTTACTAATTTAAATCATTATGATCTAATTAGTAACTTACCTATTCACTCTAGTTTGCTTCAGCTAACCTTAGGGTTTCCCTTTTTAGGGTTTCATGATTCCTTTACAAGGATTCACCTCTTAGTTTATTATGACAGAGTTTTTACATCAGTTTGTAAATCATAGAAACATATCATTAATATATTATTTTCTTGAGCACATGATGTCTCTGGCTTTTTGGCCTCCATAGCCATGTTTTTTTCTCTTCTGTCTTGCTTCTTCTTGTAGCAGTTATGCATGCAGGTTTCTTGGGTTGATTTGCAGTTAAGCAAATCTAACATGGTATCAGAGCTCTCCTGCTGGTTGTTGTTCGTTTTTTGTTGAAGCTTTCCATTCATAGAGGGTTTCAGAGTTTTTTCAGTGATTTTTGTGGTTTTTTAGGGGCAAGCTTTGGTTATGGTCACTTTGGGCTCAAACGGACATTGCCATTGAGCTCAGAGGACCCCAAAACCCTATAAATGACATAAAATTTGTCCATTTTGGACTACTGGGCTCTGAGGCAAAAAAATTTGGTTTCTGTGCCGTACAGCACAGAAACCGAGGCAAAAAAAATTTTAAAAAATCACAAAAACCATTGTTTTTTTTATGGTTTTGGTTTTTAATTCACCGCGGGCTTTGTTGTTAAAAATGCGCCGCCCAGCAGCCACCCAGGCGCCTCCAGCCGCCCGCGCACAGTCACCGCCGCCCCCGCGGCACCTCCGCCTCCCTGGCGGTTCTCCCCGGCACCTCCTCCATCGCGCCGCCTCCTCCATCGTGGCCCCTCCGCTACCATCTGCGGCTCGACAACACCGCTCCCGCCCGGGTTCCCGCCTACGCCCGGCTCCGCTCCGCCAGACAGCCGCTCCGCCCCCGGTGGCGGGTACCTGGGCCTTTTTTGCTCTATCCTGAGCATACGGGGGTCTTTTTCTGACTTCCATATACCGTCGGAAAGATTTTTCCGATAAATTTCTGATGATGGAGGTTAGGGTTTTGGGTTCTGCCATTTTGACAGTGTTTTTTTCTGTTGAAGTCTGATGTCTTTCTTTGCCTTCCAAGAGTCATATCTGGCTCATCCGGACTCCATTTTTGGCAAACGAGATATCGTCAAAAAGTTGGTTCAGTGTGCTATTCAGTGGCAGAGGTGTTTTTTCTAGATTCTACTCCAAGTTTTCTCTCCTTCGAGTTTGGCAGTTTATGCACTCTGGTGGATTGCTTGGTTCTACAGGTCCTGGGATCTCTTCCTCTGAGTTCATAGTTCACTCTTATTTTTGACTTCTGAGCTTGTATGCTCCTTCTGATGCATTCTTTTCTGTAAACGCACTGAGATAAAGTGCCTTCTTCTGTATATCTTGGATCTTGTACACCTTGTATTGTTTTAGTACTTGCACTATGTTATAAAGTGTCATGGGGGGTTATGATGTTTATGCCACTTTAGGCGCATCCACCTTTGTCAAGTGAGCGTACCTTCTATGACATTAGCCCATGATGTGTGTCGGTGACACCACCCTTTATCCTGTTTGTGTACTTCTGTTGCACTATTGGTGTTCCTGGATCTTCTTTTGCAGTTGTTTCTGGCATCGCATTTCAGTGTTCCTGTCACCTCTCCCAGTTCAGCATTATGGGGGGGTTCACCTGTTGGTTCTATTGCTTCCTGGTTTGACTGATCAGCTCTTCAGACATTTGTCTTCTCTACCTGGTCATGCACTTCAGTGGGGGTTCCAGTAGTCTCTTCTGACAGATTTTTCAGTTCATGCTTCGGAGATGCTTCTTGCTCTATTCTTGTTCCTCTCTCTGGGACATCTTTTCCCTTTATGTTTCGGGTACCTGATCAGGTCTTGTTGCCGGGACCCATCTTTCCTTCTTTCTGTAGTAGTTTCCTAGGTTTTGCTTCTCCCTAAGCTTATCTTAAGGGGGGTGTTAGAGTAATAGTCTATCAGGTTACTAATTTAAATCATTATGATCTGATTAGTAACTTACCTATTCACTCTAGTTTGTTTCAGCTAACCTTAGGGTTTCCCTTTTTAGGGTTTCATGATTCCTTTATAAGGATTCACCTCTTAGTTTATTATGACAGAGTTTTTACATCAGTTTGTAAATCATAGAAACATATCATTAATATATTATTTTCTTGAGCACATGATGTCTCTGGCTTTTTGGCCTCCATAGCCATGCTTTTTTCTCTTTTGTCTTGCTTCTTCTTGTAGCAGTTATGCATGCAGGTTTCTTAGGTTGATTTGCAGTTTAGCAAATCTAACAGTTTGTACCTCTAATTAGGGCTGAGGATGATCAAATCAAACCATTAGGGTTATGGATATCAGAGTTTAATAGTGTACTTCCCAATAAAGACATTTATGTCTCTGACCAAGGAGAATTAGATATGGAAAGATTCAATGCACTTTTGGATGAGGCATTTAAAGAAGAATCAGATTGCAATAAATTCATATCTGATGTTAAGAATGTAACGGATATTAGGTGGGAGAGGCAGAAGACTCAGTTCGAGAATATTCAAAATTTTGAATGGCCAAAAGAGGAAGATATGACTGCATGGGACTTAAAGACAAAACCAAAGAAAAAGAAGGTTGTTGCAGTAGATGATGATGTCTTGGACAAAGAGTGAAAGAGGGGACACTTGGCACCTAATCTAAGAGCACATGGAGGTTAGAAATCATAAAAGACAAGTGTAGGTTAGCCTGTAATGGAGGTCACTTGGTCTCAATGCAAACATTTGATGCTATCCTGAAAATAATCAGACAAAGGTGCCAAAGTTCATATAAAGACAGAAAAGAAGAATGCTGCCACATTTGACCTTTTGAGGAATAAAAGAATGTTTTAGGATTTGACACATAGTTTCTTAGAGAACAATCCACAAAGATAAACAAATAAGAATAAGAAATTTGATAGCTAAATGTGGGCCTCTGATTTAGCCATACACTTCAACATGGTCATTGTCCTTCAGTTGCATACAGGAATGAATATTGATTCATTCATCCTGCATGTCTGAAAGAGTCGACCTGTTGTCTTCTAGAAGGCAGGAGTATGATCTTTCTCTCAGGTCATTGCAAGCTCAATGAGTACACCGAAGACCTAAATGAAGGATTTAGAGCTATATGATTGATTAAACTAAATGCAAATGCAGTTTTTTGTTCATCCAAGCTACATAGAATTTAGTTTTAGAACACCTATTGAAATGTGAGATATTCAATTTTAAACCCAAATTGAAAGTGTGCTATAAATTTATGTTTGCATGCTTGAATAAAAGTAAACAACAATATTAAATAAATGCTAAGAATTCAAGAAAGCTAAGACAAAAATGCAGCATAATAACATTAGATAAAAAGTTGGGATCCTTTGTGAAGGAAAAGAGTTTCTCTTTTATAGAAATCTCTCTCGAATTGACAGTCAAGATCGAACAAAAAGAGTGGCTCAGATTCAATTGAAGAAGCACAATCCATGTGCAAGTGATTCAATTGGTTGAGAGAGTCAGTTGGCTAAACTAACTGATAAGTTATTTTGGAAACTTCCAAAATCAGTTCACAGTTAACTGAAATGTTTCCAAAATGATAAACAGTGGAGAATCAGTTAACTGAGTGGAACTGGATTGTTTCCATTTTGATAAAT
>MU223330.1:52015-70279 GCA_018584345.1 Thuja plicata
AACAGTGGAGAATCAGTTAACTGAGTGGAACTGGATTGTTTCCATTTTGATAAATCAGTTAACTGGATTTGATGATGTCATATGCATTTTTAATAAATTAATTGATTTTGGATGCACATTTATGTTTATATAATTAATTTAATTCCTTTTTTATTCAATTGACAATTTTATATTTTTATTTAATTAATATGTTAGAATATCAATTAAGTACTTAACATAAGGTTTATTTGCCAATGTATTATGATTTTAGGAATTAATTAATTAATCAAGTACGATGATTGATTAGGACCTAGGGTTTAGGTCAGATCAGTTTGAATTTGATAATTGCTTTTCTGATTTAGGACTTAGAATTAATAAAGATTAGGGTTTCTTGATTAATTGCTGAGATTGGGGGTCTAGGGTTTATGTGACCATTTTTAGGTAATTACATTAGGATCTAACACAGTTTCTTGGAGAACAATCCACAAAGATAAACAAATAAGAATACTATAAGATGCCTTACAACTTACATACAACTCAGGTAAAGTGCCTTAAAAATTACCCTGTCACTCCCACAATGTTGTATCAAATCCTCAATCACTATTGTACTATCTAAAACTACTCACAAAATTTAATTCTCCCCTTAGAAGAAACTTGCAAATAATTAGATAGCTACCTTATAGCCAATATGTTTAACATGCCTTACAAATTAAACATAAAAGAGTACACACAATAAGCAAAGAGACAACAACAATATAGAATAAATTTGCACTGTATTTTTATTCATAAATTTCTTCTTCAGTACATATAAAGGCTAAAAAGCTCAAAAACACAGATTAAAATCTAGAAATTTGGCTTACAATTATATTTCATCCCCCTTTAAAACTATTACATTTGATCTATTTATAGGTCTAAACCATCTTGGAATCCTTAAGATAAGGATGCAACAAGCTTCGGATGGTTTTAGAAACCTAACCCTAAATTTGCAGAAAAAAAAAAGAGAAGAGTAACCCAAGCGGTGGAAAGACAAAAGCAAAGAATGAAATCTGATTTGCTGTGATAAAGCTCATGCACAAGAGAATGAAAGGAAAGAGAAATGCAATCCATTTTGAAAGAAATATAAAATCAAATATCAAATTAAAGCATGTAATGTAAATGTAGATATATAAATGCAATATGATGTGTTAGGGTTTTTTCTTGCAAGGCCTCTAAATCAGAGACTATCCTAAGAGTACACAAACCAAAGATGTCGAAGATCACATGAAGACAAGAAGCAAATCAGATTTCATTCTCTGATTTTGTCTTTCCACCGCTTGGGTTACTCTTCTCTTTTGTTTTTTCTACAAATTTAGGGTTAGGTTTCTTAAACCATCTGAAGCTTGTTGCATCCTTATCTTAAGGATTCCAAGATGGTTTAGACCTATAAATAGATAAAATGTAATAGTTTTAAAGGGGGATGAAATATAATTGTAAGCCAGATTTCTAGATTTCAGTCTGTGTTTTTGAGCTTTTTAGCCTTTATATGTACTGAAGCAGAAATTTATGAATAAAAATACAGTGCAACTTTATTCTATATTGTTGTTGTCTCTTTGCTTATTGTGTGTACTCTTTTATGTTTAATTTGTAAGCCATGTTAAATATATTGGCTATAAGGTAGCTATCTAATTATTTGCAAGTTTCTTCTAAGGGGAGAATTAAATTTTGTGAGTAGTTTCAGAGAGTACAACAATGATTGAGGATTTGATACAACATTGTGGGAGTGACATGGTAATTTGTAAGGCACTTTACTTGAGTTGTATGTAATTTGTAAGGCATCTTACAGTATTCTTATTTGTTTATCTTTGTGGATTTATATCTTTTGACTCTATAGCCCAAGGATAGGCATTGGTCTAGAACCTATCAAGTTATCCATCATCATCCAAATATTTAAAACTATTCAAAATCAATTACATTTACACAAAGAGAATATATTTAAAATCAATTGTACTCACAGAGTTTACAATTTGAGTTTGTTGATTTCTTAAAGAGAAAGTCAAATAGGTTACTCCTCCTAAATTCACAAGAATTATAAAAGGAAAGAAGGATGAAATTCCTTATCATGTTGTTGTCTGTCATCATCAAGATAATGATTTGGATTGTTAGTATTTCCCTCAGAGTAATCATATTTATCTGCATTGTTATCTATTTATCCATATAAGAACAGAGCATTCAGCATATAAGTAAAAATCCACTCTAAAGATATTGTCAAGACAGTAATCAATCAGAGGTAAAACCTGCCTGAGTTAGTGGATCTCAAAAAAGGAGGAGGTGATAATAGGTATCCCCAATGTTATTAGAATACCTCATCAATTAGAGTTTTCTCTTGCTTGAGTCAGAATTTTAAGGCATTGGGAGTCATAGAGTTAATCAAGTATTCAATCATTTTAGAGGCCTTGCAAGAAAAAACCCTAACACATCATATTGCATTTATATATCTACATTTACATTACATGCTTTAATTTGATATTTGATTTTACTTGGATTTTATATTTCTTTCAAAATGGATTGCATTTCTCTTCCCTTTCATTCTCTTGTGCATGAGCTTTATCACTTTGTGTCCAACCTATATCATTCTAGTTAGAAGAAGTCATAGAATCGTGGGTTCCTTTGATCTAAAACCCTCCTTTTGTACGAATCTTGATAAGATCAACATGCATCTTAGTGATCCCAATACTATCATGGAGAATAACTCTTCTCATTCTTCAAATGATGAATAAGAAGCATTAAGGGTTCCTCCTGCTAAAGTTAAAAAACTTTCCCATGAATTTGAGAAGTTTGAACATTGCCAAGGTCAATAAAAAAATAATCCTCAAGTTCTTTCCATTGTAGAAATATTAATGAAACTTATTCACAATTATGAACATGGTATTAACCTATTGCATAGTATTTCTCATATCATTGATGCTAATATCAAACCTATTAGGATTGTTCTCAATATTTATGATTTACTCCACACACTACAAGTGTTGAGAAGTATTTTCCTATATTTACATACATTCCTAGTGTGTTCACTTATTCTCCACCTATCATAACAACTTCAATTCAAAATTCCAACCTTAAAGTGTTCCATGTGTTTCATTGCCTTATTTCATGTCCACTTATCATAGTGTTCCTTTTTCATATTCAACCATTCCTTCAATTTCCAACAATACTCCTAACATTTCTCATCCTACCATTCTTTCTACCGATTCTACCATTAATAGCTTGGCTCAAATTGTTCCTGCTTTACAACAACAAATAGCTTCCATAACTCAATCCAAGTTCAACATTCATACTTGTGATATTTATAGTCCCTTGTCTATGGATATTATTTGTGCTTTTATCCCACAATTCATTGAGGTTCCTCATCTTAACACTTGTAATGGTAAGGGTGATCCTGTGATTCATGTTAAAAATTTACAAACCTTGTGTAGTGATTTCTCTCATGACCATAGGTTCATGGAAAAGTTGTTTAATAGAAAGTTTTGAGACAAAGCATTGCAATTTTATTATTCCTAACCCCCTTATTCAATTGATTCCTTCCAAAACCTTGCTAATTCTTTCATTGAACAATTTTAAAACAACATTGGTCCTCAAATCTCTCTAACTAATTTATTACATTGTAAACAAGGTGCTAAAGAAAAATTTAGTGATTTAACTAGTAGATTTAAGCATTTGCATGCTTAGATTTCTTATCTTGTGTCTGATATTAATGTTTAATAAATTTTTATTGCTAATCTATAAAGTAACATTAGAGATAAGATACGTGTTTCTGAATTCTCTTCATTTACTCATTTGTGTATTGTGCTTCATCATTATCAACTTCAAGTGAGTCAAATTGAGAGCACCACTCTGATGGATCTTGTTCCTATTTATAAGAGTGATGCCATATCAAATTTCACCAAGTTTCAGAAACCAAACAACTACATCAAAATAAACAAATGATCCAACACTGTTGATGAACAAGTGGAAACATCATCCAAAGGTGTGGCTCCTTTGTCGTCTATTTTTAAAATTTCTCATAATTATACTTAGCTTTCTAAATATTTTCATAATGTGATCTTGAAGTTAGTTTATGCTAATGTGTTTACTATTCCTCCTATCAAACCAATTTACACAGCTAAACCTCAATCAAAATACTTTGATCCCAAATATTTTTGCCAATATCACCATTTTTCTGGTCATGATACTGAAAAATGTTTCTGCTTGAAATTTGTTATCCAAGATCTTATTGATTATAAATTTATAATTGTTAATGGTGAACATGATCAAGGAAACAAATATATAGCACATCCTAACCAAAACTTTCAAATATAAACTAATCCTTTTCCATGTCATTCAACCAATATTGTTGATCAACGTTCTCTTCCCAATGCAGTGACTATGATGACAAAGTTAATGAAGCCAAATCATGTTGTTAACAGAATTGAGCAAGTCAAACCTAAACCTCATCTCAAACTTTCATTACCTTTGGCCCTACTAAGATAATTAAAGAACCTAATGGTCCTCTCTATATTGTTACAAATGTTAATGGCCTTCCTACCCATGTCGCTCTTGTTGATCCCACTTGCATGGTTAATGTGATAACTGAAGAACATTTTTATAGTAAACAATTGAAAAATGATTTTTATGATAAATCTAATGTTATGATTCAAACTTTTAATATTTTCCTTTATCCTTCTCATGGTTCCATTGCATTCCCTATTTAAGTTAGTGGTAAAGCTTTAGATGTTACATTCATCATCATTCTAACTTTTGATCAATTTCACGTCAAAGTTGGTTTTCTGTGGCTTTCCTCTATGCAAGTCATGGCTTATCCTATTCATAAATATATTAAATTTCCTCATAATGGATAAATAGTGACTATTAACCATAGTATTTATTATCCTTGTGTGCCTCATAGCTCATTTGACCTTGATTTATTTTGGCCTTACATGCCTAAAAAAACTCAAACCCAACCCAACCATATATTTAGATCATACCAAGCCTAAAAGGTTCAGAATATTTGTGAACTTAGCAAACCTAATCATGTTCCATCTCTTTTCCCTAGATGTGGACTTATTCCTACACCACATATACCTTCCCTTCCTATTTCTTATACACATACCTCTCAACCCATCTCTCAACCTAGTGTGGTTCCTTTAGTTATTCCTCCTAAATAAGAAAATGACCCAATGTTGATTGATCTTATCCCAACCCAAATTTCTAGAAAAACCAAATGCAACTGTCATGCTCATGATCACTGTCACAAGCATATTGCTAGAGCTCGTCAAAATTCTTCTAAAAATATTTCTTCAACACACACCTCCTCATGTTTCACTTCCCTTTGACCAACCCATTCTTGAGCCAATGGACGAAGTGAATTTAAACAAACTAAAGATGAACAAACATGACAATGCAATTTGTATCTTAGATTATATTATAATTAATCTAGATGAAGAAGATACTCTTGATGGTGATGTTCTTGATGCTAAAAATTATATTCATGCTAGTGATTTTTATGACATGTATGAGACTATTGATATTGATGATGATTTACCAGCTATTCTTTCACAATAGTTATATATCACTCCTAGTAACAAACATAGCGACCTATCTTCATATCAGGGACCTTGTTTGGAAATGGCTATTGTTCCATCTATTGTGCTTGATTTTTATCCTCTTGTGATTTTCCCACCTTCCCTAAACACAATGGAATGACATGTGGGGATAGGTCATACACTTGAATAGCTCCTCTTGGGTGGTGGGTTTTCTTTTCTTTTTGTTTTTTTTTTCCTATTTGTTTTGATGTGATTCCCCTATGTTGTGTTTCTTATTTCATATTTTGTATATTTTTCTTTAAATGACCCTTGTTTTTCTATTAGTGCAAGGTGATAAAGGAATTGCAATGTCATACACATTCTTCTATTTGTACCTCATTTCTTTTATATGTTGTTATATGTTATGTTGTGCCCATTCCCCTTTTTGTACATGTATCTTTGTGTTGTATTCTTGGGATAATCCAAAATGGTAGCTACCTATTCTTTTTGGTCTCTATGATGTCAGCCCAAAAAGACTCTTCTTTGTAACTCTTATGTGTCTTTCTTCCATTTTTCTTGTATTTCTACTACCTTTAGGGGATCATGACAGTTCATTTTTATATAATTTTGATATACATGAGTTATCATATAACCTACTAGCCCCAGACTTGGTGGATCCCTTTCGTGCTCTCTTTTTTCATGTGCTCATTTCTCTTTATTTAACCTTTCTTGGGGGAATTTCGCAGTGGAAATTTTTCTTGTGGATGATGTACACTCTATTGAAGAAATTCCTCCCATTAATGCATTTGTAATGGCTTAAACATGGGGGCATATACTCCACTCTATATTTCATATTTTGCATACACACACGCGCACACTGATTGAATGCTATAGTTTTTAGTGGATCCTTAGATTGATCCACATTGTTCATTTGGTCCTTAGACTACCTGCACACATTTGGTCCTTTGACTGACCATCCTTCTTTGATCCCTAAGGAAGCTTACCTTTCCTTAGGACTGATCATTCTATTTTTGGATCCATTATTAGAAGTACTTTCCTTTAAGGAATGATCCTTGTTGATGGATTGAACTAGCATAATACAATTTTCTAGACTATTTCAATTCCATCTTTTGTAGTGTTTTCCTTGTGTGGTTCACAATAGGATAGAATCATATTGGTCTCTCTCTCTCTCTCTCTCTCTCTCTCTCTCTCTCTCTCTCTCTCATTTTGGTTTTGGATTTGATGAGGAATTAAGTCCCTTGGGGGATTGATGTTTCTTTGTCTCCTTAACCTTAATGAGATCATCTTATGCATTTGATCTACTTTATTGTGAGCATGATCTTGTCTCATACTCCAACTAAAGTAGGGGATAAATGTACCATAATAAAAATTTATCACCCATTATTGGATGTCTTTAGGACCTATTAGACCCCATTTTAGTGATTCAAAGATCTGAATGTCTTTATGCTTGATTTCATGCATCTTTCATTTTCTCTCCCTAAAACTTTTCACACTTCCCAAGACCTAGATCTTCTTTGAATTTGATAATGTCGGGACTAGGTCAAACTAATTTGGCCTTTTCCTACACTAGCTCAACCAAATTTGACCTTGTCCTAGGGCATTGTGTTTAAGTGGGCTCTGGACCCAATATAGAGGCTTTTCTTCCTAATATTTATTTTTGGTTGGTCAGACAATATTAAATCCTGAATTGAGTATAAAAGGGGGTCTTCTCATCTCATTTTGACATCCATCATTGTTGTGCAATCCATGATCTATAATTCACTATTATATAATATTTTTGCAAGCTATTTGGTGATTTTAAGTGCAATCAAGCATTCAAGTTATGCAATTGAGGATTTGGATTAAATATTTGAAGGCAAGAATCCATTTCAATATTTCTAATTCTTCTTCCATCCAAGAAAATGAAATATTCTCTCATTGATTCAAATTTATCTTCTATGATGGCCAAGTAGAGGAATTCTCAAGTAAGAAAGATCATTCATTCCTCTTCTCCATTCAAGATTTCAAGCATACATTCATTCCAAGATCTAGGATTGGAAAGTATAGATTCATTGCATTTGTGAAGGCATCCTTGATTCTATAATACATTCCAAACATAAATTTCAAGCATCTTCATGGATTTGAATGATTTCTACATCCATCTATGAGGGTTTTTCATGCAAGGTAAATCTGACTTTTATCTTGTTTACATTACTTTCCTTATGCAATTTTTATTTCATTTCAAGTTCCATTCCTATATAGGGGATTGACTAAGGAAATCCCCTTTCCAAAACCTTTTACCCTTCTTCTTGTGTGAAAGAATATTTTTTTAGAGTTTTTGATCTATATTTTAGGAGTTACAAAAGTGATCCTTCACATATTTCATCAAATTCTGAGCATCTAGGACTTGGTCGACTTTGTTTGGCATAGTCTTTTGGATCTTGAAATTTCATAGTCAGAAGTTATAGGTGTAAAAGTGCCAGATCCAAAATGATTTCTGATTCTGACAATTCTGTGACAGTCAAATCTAGATCTAAATTTTATTCCTCCTCTCCTAGATTCAAGGTGATTTCATTCTTCTTCTTTTCATCTTGCATTTACTTTTATGCATTAGATCTAATATCATATCTTGTCAGTTGTCATTTCATTTACCATAGTATCAATTCCTTTCATATATTTGTGTATCATTTTACATATCATATACACTTTAACATTAAAGGAACCCATCCTAAAATCACACTCCATCCTCAAATCTAGATCTTGTATTAGCACCCCTTCATCATTTTGGGTTGTGCTAATCTAATTTGGGTTTGAGGGTGAATCTCAGGGGGTGTTCCTAATGTATCATATGCCCCCTTACTATTTGGTTTGGTGAGTGATAAACCTCCATAGAATTTCTCACCATTTCATATGATACACTCATAACCACATGTTACTATTCTATTGGTACAATATGCACATAGGTAGTTAAGAGAAGGACAACAGATTAATAATATATTGTTGACAATAATGATGGGTAGATCAAGGTAGAAAAATAATACATAAGAATGTTCTTCACCATTGCCTCCTAATACATTTGACATTCTTTCACTCTTTTATTCTTTCAAATTTAGTTTTATTAACATAAAACCCACCTCTGTTGTTCATGATTATCTCCTAATGCATTCAGATTCTGGAGAACAATATTAGGCAATAGAAGACCAACTACAAAGAAGTAAAAAATTTGCAATGGTCTTTGAGAATATTGTATAAAGAAATGATCTAAAAAATACATTCTACATAAGCCCCTCTACATTCATTTGCAGATTAAATGACATGAGAATAATGGAAATGATAAATGCATTATTATAGTCGACATTTGAGGTAACTAAATTCAAATTATTCAGGAATTACATTTATAGTTGTACACCTCTTCTTTCATGATTCTTGGTTCCCAAGATTTCCAAAAGTAGGGGTTAGTAGCAACGGTTTTCAATAATATAAATCCAATACACAAAGCTACCACTAACGAATAACTTAAGACGTAACCAATAAAATATACAAGCAATGAAAGGAAAACAAATGAATGAAAACCCCAAAGTTCTTGAAGCTTCTATTGTCTCTCTCTACTCCTTCCAAAATTTTGTTTTTGATGCTCAGGATTGGTGTGGGCGGCGTCTATGACTTGAGAAGCATCAATAATTTGATACTTGAAATGTGTGTGTGATCGCAAGATGGCTTGAATGCTAGAACCAAACTGACGGAGTAATGGAGCATGAGAGCTTGAAATTTTGGATCCTTCAAATGGTTATGAAGGGTTTATTATATAGGAATTGGGGATGTAATGAATGGTTGAGATCAATCCCAGAGATAGGGAGATGAACGGTTGAGATCAAAGGGAACTGGAGAGGCCATCAGTAAACTCCACCTCTTCAATTGGTAAAGAGGAGATAGAGTTTAGTTGGCTAAAGAGCTAATTGTGAGTTACCTTTTAGAACTGAAGAGGTGTGTGGAGTTACCCATGTGAACTGGAGAGATGGGTGGAGTAACCCATGTGATCTCATTGGAGTTATCTCTTTGAAGATAAATAAATATTTAATTCATTTATTTAATTAATATTTTCAACATGTGAGATAATTGAATTCTTTTTTATTTAGAATTACTTTATTTGATGAAATTAAATTAATTTAATTGAAATTAATTTAATTGGAAGAATTTAATTAGTAAGTTTAAATATTTGAATTTAAACTATAGGAAATTGAATTTAATTAATTAATTAATGGTAATTAATCAATTAAGGTTAATTAATTAAATAAAATTAATTATTTAATTAATTTTAGGAATTTGATTAGATGATTTGGGGAATGAATTTAGAGGAAAATAGATGATTAATTAATGATTAAAAAACCATTAATTAATAGATGAAAAATAGTGTTTTTAATGTCAATTCGCAAGCGTGTCCATTTTTTGGTGTCTACATTTGCCCCTCTTTGATGTGATGTGACTTGTCATAGTGTGTCAAAGATTCTTTGATTTTGATCTTGCCCCGATGATAGTAGGTGTATTTATGCCCCCTCAACAAATTTGAGCGAAAATTCGTGACACAAGTGTTAATTTGTTGAAACTACAATTTATGGATCTGGGTAGCTGACTGATTTGAAAAATGCTTTACATTGCCTCTGATATTGACTGTCAAAGTTTCCGGGGACCGCGAAGAAAAATCTGACTTCATAGAGGAATTAGGCTTTCTATAAATCCCTATAAGTAGCCAAGAGAGCCATTCATTTGTCACATTGCCTTCTTGGAGCTCTTGAATTCTTGGTGAGTTTGTTCTTAGTTTTCTTTTCTTTTCCTCTTGTTTTTGTGCGATGGCGGGCTTACCTAGAGTCACACACATATCTGACTGAGTCTGGACATATTGGAGGCCAGCTAGCATAGGAAGTCCATTGAGTGTTCGTGCTTTTTCTATCATTAATGCTTGTACTTCTCACGTTTAAATTTATTTTTTTTTGGCCAATTGCATAAGTTGCCGCAATCAACTGCATTTTTGTCGCAATTGCGGTTTGAATGCTGCAATTGCTGGCTTAGTTCCATAATTGATAAGAGTTCCGCACTTGCCTTGTTTTCATGCCACAATTGCATTTTATTTGCCACAATTAACTGTTGTTTTTCACAATCATATAACAGTACCACATATGTAGGGTTTATTGCCGTAATTGCTTGTTTGTAACTGTTTGCCTGATTTTCTTTTCTCATTTCTGCTTATTCTAGTTTCTCTCACTTCCCTCTATGACTGATACTGATATATTTCTATTTTATTACTATGTGCAGTTCACCAGGAGGATTCTACACTGCTGAGAGTCTAGATCGACGGGACTTGTATACAGGTTCCAGCTCTCTGAGGATGAGAGGTCAGTTCTTAGGGACTTAGGTTTATATTGGATCTATTACATCCCAGAGATCACGACCAATAGGGGTCTAATCTCGGCTCTTGTAGAGCAATGGCATTTAGAGACATACACTTTTTGGTTACCCACTAGAGAGTGTATTGTTACTTTGGAGGATGTGTACCGCATCCTTCAGCTTCTGATCTAGGGTGCACTTGTGGAGTATGCTACCCATCCTGGTATTGTTGCTTTGACTGAGCTATCTAGATTGCCCCAAGATCAGCTTGGGTTATACAGTGCATATGATATTCCATGGTCCTGATTTGGCTTGGGCTTTGATAGGTTGTCAACCTTACTAGGTAGTTTGATATGTGGCATCTTATGCCCTGATTATCGCCAGCACAGATTCTCTGTTGGCTTTGGCTCTGTATTGTAGAGTATGGTTTGTGATCATACTGTCTATGCATGGGGGCCCTGCATGTTGGCTCATATGCACTACCATATGTTTTACATGGCTTACCTTAATGGTAAGTCGCTCGGCTATGGTGCTACCCTCTTGCAGATATGGGCGTGGGAGCACATTGTTGTGTGTCATCTTGTTGGTACTCATGATCTACCTGTAGACAGGCCTTATGTATTCATGTATGATGGAGCCATCGTTCAGACCCACATGGGTCATTTGATGTACTGGAATCAGTAGTTGGATATGATTCCCTATTTCATTTGGAGACCATATAGAGAGTGCCCTATGTGGGATGGAGAGGATATCCATATTCCTTTTTGCCATCAGCGGAGATACCTGATTGGTCATGTCATTGACCATGTACATATGATTGATTTTCACAACACCAACAGGGTGTTGTGACATTTCGGGGAGCAACAAGATGTGTCTGATACATATGCCTATTTTTCTTGTAGGTCAAGGGACTCTACAGTCTGGGGTGGAGTCATTTCACTAGATGCTATGCAGATTGAGTTTGTAGGCTTACTTCCTGTTGCTTGGACATGGTGATATGCCACTGTAGATGTAGGTATGTTTGTGCAATGATATTTTTGTGTAATTCATGTACTACTTTCATAGTATATCTACTCTATGATACTTGTTTCTTCATCTAATGTGGTATTGATATTTGAATTTGATATTTTTCAAGCACCACTCCTCAGTATGATGCTCATTGGGCATAGGCCCGGCCAGTTCCTCTTACAGATCTCTCTCATCTCGTTGCTAGGACTATCATGAGGAGGTGTCGTTGGGTATGGCAAGGCAAGGGGTTGAGACAAAGGGAGAGATGGTGGCCGAGACAGAGGTAGGGTTGGAGGTCAAGATGGAGGTAGAGATGGAGGCCAAGATGGAGGCTGAGATGGAGGACAGGGGAGGGGAGATGATGGGGGAGATGATCTTGGTCCTGGGGGTGCTGGTAGTGGAGTGAGGATGAGGAGTGGCCAGACCAGTACTCAAAGAAATGGGTTGAGTGTTGTGTTGGAGGATGAGGAGGCGATGGAGGAGGAGGCACCTCAGCTAGTGTGGAGGGTTCGTTGGCATACTGGTGTTGTTTTGGCTCCAAGAGTGGAGGATAGGGTGGTTGTGGAGGATGTAGATATTGAGATAGGGGATATAGATATTGATGCCTTGGATGTTGAGAGTGTAGGCATGAGCTCATCTATTTATAGTGGCAGTATAGGTAGTAGTACAAGAGAGAGTTCTAAGAGTGAGCATGATTCTTGGGTGGTGAGGGGGAGGGGAGATGAGGGATTGAGTGACAGAGTTGAGGAGGGGGACATGGATGTTACCATGGGAGGGATGGATGTAGATCCTTTTGATCTAGAGAAACTTACATGATAGATTTTTAATTTATAGGCCAGACTTGCCTCCTTTGATGCACGTGCCACTTCTTTGGAGGCTAGAGTGACAGTAGCTGAGGCCAGGACGGGTGTGACAGAGGCTAGAGTTATAGCAGCCGAGGCCAGGACGATTGCGGTGGAGGCTACAGAGAGACAAGCTCAAGATGAGGTCCATTCATTTATTGACAGTGTCGTGATTTCTAGAGGGAGATTGAGTATTGGAGATGTCATTACGAGGGTGCAGTTCCTGCTGAGCAAAGAGTTCCTAGTTATATAGCCTCTTAGAGATCCAATAGGGCTCAGAGATCACAGAGGTCACAGAGTAGTGGTGTTGGTGCTCCCAGTTCATCATAGAGACCTGCTATTGATATGTCACCCCCTCATCCACCTGGTGGCGAGGGTGGGGGTAGCACATGCTGATTTTGATATCCTTTCTCTTTTGTATCATGTACCATTTTTGTAGTGATGTTCCTTTGATATTACTCTGAGGCTTATCCCTTTTTGTATCCCGACACACTGATATTTATTGATATATATGTTTATTACCTTCCTTTGTTTAGACTTGTGACCATTCATTGTACTTAGATATTCTAATTTATATGAGATGCAGCTAGTGATTTGATATGATGTGCATTGGTTTACTTTCTATATGTATGATTCTACATGATTTGGTTTAGGTGATGAAAGTGTATATGTAATATGATTCTATTATGCAGACTCGTAGATGGATGATTTACTTTTCCTATGGTACTGACATGTTTATGAAGGATGGTGGAAATGAAATGCATGCTTTTATGAGATGCTTATGGATGCATGTGATATATGATTTGCCATGTATGCAACTGCAATGTTTTTTTCATTTTTTTTAATGCACTTAAATGGAATGGATGCAATCTATTATTCATAAAATATCTGAGTAATGCATGTGTTAATTAGAAGGAAGTTAGTTTTTTTATAAGCATGCTCTCTGGGATTGATTTGATAGATATGGGATGATAGAAAGGAATTTTCTTTTTGATATGAATTGATAGAAAGGATGAGTGTCCCAATTCGCTTCCCTTGTTTCCAATATTTGTTATCATTGCATATTTTTTTATTTTTTGAAATTCTGAAGAGCATCCAATGCATCTAGATCACATACCATCTGGATACCACCATGACCTCTTGATAATCAGAAGGACTAGAGAGATTGAATAGAAAGAGAACTTAGTGCACCCAAATATTGACCATTTGGGTTCTACTATGTTCCCTGTTTGAAAAGAAAGAGAGATAAAAGCACCCAAATATTGACCATCTGGATACCGCTTTGGCCTATGAATAAACTGGAAAAAGGAAACCAAGATAGAACTCCTATGCACCTAGAGTCCACCGAGATAACACGGTGAGCTCTTGATTCCGTAAAGAAAAGACCAAAGCAAACAAGATAGAACTCCTATGCACCCAGAGTCCATCTGGATAGCATCATGAGCTCTTGATTGCAAAAAGGAAAAGACCATCAAAACTAAGATAGAACTCCAACGCACCCAGAGTCCATTTGAATAACACTGGGAGCTCTTGATTCTATAAATTAAACAAGCAGATAAAAGAGAAGGAATGTCCAATTTTTTTCCCAGGGTTAAGCTCAGAATGTGGAACTGTGCGGCTGCCAGATAAGTGACAGTGCCTACCTCATTTATCCTAAATCATCATGGCCCTGAAATTGAAGTGAAAATTCAACAAACAACAATAAAAGAAAATAAGTCATGATCTATCATAGCTAATCTCCTCACATGGTGGATCCTGGAGTAGCGTAAGAGCATAACCACAAAATATAGAGTGACATCTGACTGACTGAATGACCTAGTCAACATTTTTGGATGGTTCCTCGATTCAATTGGATTCTTTTGATTGGCTTGACTCTTTTCATAGGCTTGATTGGCTTGATTGCTTGAGTGTGTCTAGTTTTAGTAATGGATGACTCATATAAGACTGACCTGTCTAGTTTTGACCGTATCCATCACTGTGTAAGACAATTGATAGGATTTGATTGATTTGATTGATTTTTATGTCTGATCAGGCCATGTATAATGGGCCCAATGCTGATTCACAAAGCTCATGATTGTGACAATTGATAGATTGGCTTGGTCGCCAGTTTGCTTGCTGATAGATTTGATAGATTGATAAAGCTGTGTCATATGGGCCCAATGCTGATTCGCAAAGCTCATCATTATGACATTGATTAACTAGGCATGATCGCCCTTTTCTCTCTTGATAACCGAGTTGGCTTTATTGCTTGGGATTTTTGCAATTTTTTGAATGTTTTTTATGAAGATTGATTTTCTCAGGACATTTTGATCTTTCTAGGATTTTTGATGAGTTTTCCAATTTTTAGGGATTTTTTCAGGACATTTAGAATCACCCCCTAGTCTAGTGGACCAGTACTAACCATGGATAAGTGTTTGATGCTTAGAGGGGATTGTACTTCTAGATATAGCTTGGGTAGTCAGTCTTGCATTTGAAGTGTGATCAAGCTTTTGATCTTGGAGTTCATTGATGGTGAAGCTAGATTTGAACACTTAGCGCCTATTTGCTAGGTTTTCACCAAGGTACCTACTCAATAGCGCTTATTTGCTAGGTTTTCACTGAGAGAGTGATTTTGTTTCTCTTTTTCTTTTTTTTCTTTTTTTCTTTTTTTTGTGGTCGCCAAGGCGCCTGATTGACAGGTTTTCACCAAGGTAACATTTTGTATTTTTTTATTTTTTTGGTATTTTCTGGATATTTAGATGGGTACCTTAACCATTGAGACCTCAAGCATAGAACCTCTTTAGGTGCATGTTGTTGATTTATCTAGGGAGATGATCTCCTTCTGGTGTCACCAGTTGGTATGCCCCACTCTAGGTAGAGCTGACAATGACATATGATCCTAGCCAGTTAGGCTCAAACTTTCCTGGTTTCACTCTTTTTGCTTGGTTTTTTTAATTTTCCATGGGGATAAGGTATCCTACCTCAAATGTTCATGACCTCACCTTCTTATGATAGTTCCTTCTAAGGAAATTTTGATAGCCTTGTAAGTGGTTGAATGCATATTGTCTTCTTTCATCTAGTAACTCCAGTTCACTAAGCCTTGCTACTCTATAGTCTTCATTTGAAATCAAGTTCTTTAGTGATATCCTCAGAGATGGGATTTCCACTTTGAGGGGTAGAACCACCTCTAATCCATATAGTAGGGAGAAAGGAGTTGCGCCTGTAGGTGTTCTCATGCTAGTTTTATATGCCCATAATGCGGGACTAAGTTGTAAATGCAAGTCTCATCCTGATTCGTTTACTATTTTCTTCAAGATTTTCAAAATCATTTTTTTTGTAGCTTTGTCTTGACCATTCCCTTAAGGATAATAAAATAAAGAGAACCCTTGTTTGAATTAGAATTGTTCACATAGATCTTCATAATCTTTATTTTGGAAAGGCATGTTGTGATCTATCAGGATGGTTTGAGGGATCTCGTATCGACAGATGATGTGGTTAAGTATGAACATTGATATCTACTTTCCAGTTATGTAAGTAAGGGGAATTGATTCTACCCACTTAGTGCAGTACTATGTTTCTGCTATAATGTATTTGTGTCCATTTATTGAAGAAGGTGTAATCTTGCCCACTAGGTCAAATCCCCACATGGAAAATGGCAATGGTGAAGTGATAGGATTTACTTCTTGGGATGGTTCATAGATGAGGTATCCATGAATTTGGCATTGCCTACACCTTTGTACATATTTTTTTGCATTTTTCTCTACTGTGGGCCAGTAGTATCCCATGCGGATGATCTTCTTAGCTAATTTGTTGCCACCTCCGTGGGTTCTACAAATTCCTTCATGTACCTCGTACATAGCTTTCTGGGATTCCGTGGAAGTGAGACATCATAGTAGCATTCCATCTAGACTTCATCTATATAGAGTAGTTGAGAGGATGGTATACCTATAGGCTTGGTGGATGAGGGACTTTCTCTGGTTTCTAGACAAGCTGGGAGGTAAGACACTATTTTGGAGGTAGTTTTATACATCTTGGTACCATGGGGTTTTAGGACCAACAAGGACGTATGTTGATTCTGTGACAGACGCTTGATGTGATGGTATCATGAGTTCTTCCACTAGAAACTAGAATTGTGTTTCATTACCTGGCATAGCAATCAGTGATGCTATGGTAGTCATCACATCTGCAGCTTTATTTTGAGCCCTTGGTATTTTCTCAAAGAAGATGTATTAGAACTTAGTGCGCAACCTTTCCATCTGTGCTCTGTATGGTATTAGCTTCTCATCTTTTGTCATATAATCATTGTTGACTTGGCTAATGACCAACTGCGAATCTCTGTAGACCTTAAGATTCTTGATTCTCCATTGAATTGTTATCTTTAAATTGATGACCAGTGCTTCATATTCTGCTATGTTGTTTGTGCAGGGGAAGTTGATGTTGGAGATTTTCTTCTGTGCAAATAGTTGATTGTATGTTTGTCATTGATGACAACATATAATATACAACAGTGTCTTGTAAGCAATTATTAGTACATATATTATGGAGCCTTGCGTGCTTACATCTATGTTGTAGACATGTTCTAGATGCAATATTTATACACACAGATTCAGATATGCAGTTTAAGTTGAGTTATGTTAATCTATTTTGGCAGTTACAGTTTCTGGAGATTATCTGTTAAGAGCCGATGTATTTACATTGTTTCTTGAGTTTTGCCTATCTTTGGGATATGTGTGTTTGTATTCATGTTTAGTTATGATTTAATGATGATTATCCAAAGGCGCTAAACATGTTATAATAGAAGTGTGATGTTTGAGTTAATTTGGTAGAGCCGACTATGTGAAGCGACACATCCACTCATTTTGAGTTACGCGGTCCTAACTTTGATTGCGTGCTTAGTTAAGCCGACAAGGAAGTTACTGAAGTATTTCCTACATCCGTCGTGACCTTATCATTGGGTAAGATACATATAGCAGTTCAATTGTGATTGTAAAGTGTGAATGAATGGAAAAAGAATAAGACAGAGCAGAGCAGAAAATTAGACAGTAAAGCTACATCATTCATCAGTTGAAGATCTATGTGAAGATTCAGAAGAAGATTACAATTCACTAGAACTGTTCAAGACAGCAGGTCTACACAAACAGTTCTTTATCAGATATAGTGTATATTTTCCTTATAGAAGGTTTCAGCCTTCACCATTTGAGCAGTGAGCTCTTAGACAGTGTGTCCTCACCCCTAACAGGGTTATTTGTAAAAGACTCCTAATAGGGTCTGACCTTTGACCAGGTCTTTGTACTTATTGCATTGTAAAGATCAACTCCTAATAGGGTTGCAAGATCTTCTAACAAGGATCATTATAAACTAGTATAGTTATTTGTGGGTGCTAATTCCCACTGGGGTTTTTACCAAATTTGGTTTTCCCCGTTACCAAAATTGTGTTGTTCAATTCTGTGTTATCTTGTTGAGTTTATGTTTAAAGTTATTATGTACTTAATTGGAAAATAATTGAATCTTATAGATAACTGATTCAACCCCCCCCC
>MU223330.1:94888-107563 GCA_018584345.1 Thuja plicata
CTAACAATTCAATTCTATGCTTTAAAGCTTTCTAGATTCATTTACTAATCAAATTCTAGCTTAAAAAGCATTCCTTTCTAGATTATAAGCATTTTCCTTTCTAGATTAGAAGCATTCAACTTCTTAGATTAATTGCACTTTTACTTCCATAGCTAGTTGCAAATTCATTCTTAAACTAGTTGCACTTCATTTCCACAGCTTAATCATGTCTTAATTCATAGAATAAATAGCACTTTCTCATGAACTAGATGCATATTTCTCATAAATAATGGATTTTATTCATCTACTTGCATTATAAAATCCTCCATATTAGCAATGGTCAGGTTGTTGGCTCTCATTCTGAGGGTAAACTGCAACAATCACATTTAATTAGGAGGCAACAGGTCACTTCAATCGCATTTGCAAAATAAACAATTCATGTTTGTCTTTGTAAATTCATCGATTGTGTAAGGACTATGTTGTGTTTGTGTTGAATCAAGAGGTCCACATTTAGCATAATACACATATGACTGACTTGACTGACCTAGTCAACATTTTTGGATGGTTCCTTGATGCAGTTGGATTCTCTTGATTGGCTCCACTCTTTGGATAGGCTTGATTGGTTTGATTGTGTTGATCATGTTGGTAGTTGATTAAGTTGTGTTAGATGGGCCCCATGCTTGTTCGCAAAGCTCATGATTGTGATTGTATTAATTGATAGATTTGATTGCTTTGATCATGTTGGCAGCTGATCAAGTTGTGTCAGATGGGCCCAATGCTGGTTCGCAAAGCTCATGAGTGTGACAATTGATAGTGTGGCTGGTTGCCAGCTACTTGTTGATAGAATTGATAGATTGAAAAAGATGTGTCAGATGAGCCCAATGTTGATTTGTAAAACTCATGATTGTGACATTGATTGAATGGGTGTGATTGCCCCTTTCTCTCTTGATAAAGGAGTTGGTTTTAATGCTTGGGATTTTGCAATTTTTTGAATATTTTTTATGAAGATTGATTTTCTCTTGATTTTTTGATCTTTTTAGGATTTTTTATGAGTTTTCTGAATTTTAGGATTTTCAAGACATTTGGAATCGCCCCCTAGTCTGGTGGACTAGTATTAACCATGGGTAAGTGCTTGGTGCTCAGAGGGGATCTTACTTCTAGATATTGCTTGGGTAGTCAGTCTTGTATTTTGAAGTCTTCTCAAGCTTTTGGAGCTCATTGATGGTGAAGCTGGATTTTGAACACTCGGCACCTATTTGCCAGGTTTTCACTAAGGTACCTACTTAATAGTGCCTGATTGCCAGGTTTTCACTGAGAGAGCAATTTTGTTTTTCTTTACTTCTTTTTTTTTTTCTTTTTTTGTTGTTGCCAAGGCACCTGATTACCAGGTTTTCACCAAGGTAACTTTTGTATTTTCTGATATATTTTTTTTGGTATTTTCTAGATATGTAGATAGGTTCCTTAACCATAGAGACCTTAAGGGTAGAACCTCTTCAGGTGCATGTTGTTGATGTAGCCAGGGAGCTGATCTCCTTCTGGTGTTGCTAGTATGAATGCCCCACTCTGAGTAGAGTTGACAATAACAAATGGTCCTAGCTAGTTAGGCTCAAACTTACCAGGTTTGACTCGCTCTACTTGATTCTTCTGATTTTCCATGAGGACAAGGTCTCCTACCACAAATGTTCATGGCCTCACCTTCTTGTGATAGTTCCTTATAAGGTGATTTTGATAGCCTTGTAAGTGGTCAAAGGCATGTTGCCTTCTATCATCTAGTAACTCTAGTTCACTGAGCCTTGCTACTCTATAGTCTTCATCTGAAACCAGGTTCTTCAATGATATCCTTAGGGATGGGATTTCCACTTCAAGGGGTAATACCACCTCTTATCCATAGACTAGGGAGAAAGGAGTTTCTCCTATAGGTGTTCTCACACTAGTTCTATATGCCCATAATGCAAGACTAAGCTATAAATGCCAGTCTCGCCCTGATTCGTTTATTGTTTTCTTCAGAATTTTCAAGATTGTTTTGTTGGTAGCTTTGGCTTGGCCATTCCCTTGAGGGTAGTAAAATGAGGATAACCCTTGTTTGATGTGAAACTGTACACATAGGTCTTCGACATCCTTGTTCTGGAAATGTGTACCATGATTTGTCAAGATTGTTTGGGGGATCCCGTATTGACAGATTGTAACGCCCCACTAGGGAACCCAAGAGAGATTAACCTAGAACATGTCACTATGTGTGCTGAATATTTTTTTTTTTAAAGTTTAACATAAAGAAACATACAATCATGCGGAAGTGATTACCATTTATACACATGTCTTACACTCACATAGATTACATGACTCAAGGGTCCCATGATGTTCAATTACTTAAAGCAAAACACAACTAACAATATAACAAAAGATTCCATCTGATTAAACATAACAATTACAACTTACATAACCATAACTTATTAATTTAATTTAATAATCAATTCTATTAAAATAGAATTAACAATTAATATCTTAAACAAATACCACAAACAATATATGTTTGTTAATAAACATTAATATTTAATTTAATTAAAAATTATATAACCTAAATTAAAAACTAAATAATCTAAATTAAACTAACATTTAAATTTCATAAACTAAAATAAAATATTAAATAAAATAAAATAAAACCAATTTAAAAAAAACATTTGGGGGGGGTCCTGTGGATCCCACTCGTCCCTCTATTCTCCCGCGGGGAAACTATCCCATGCAGCCCACTGCTTACGCAGTGGTCACCGCGGGGACCACCCCTTGGGGCCACCTGCAGGTGGGTACCGCAGGTCCCCTGCAGCCCACTGACACACAGTGGGTACTGCAGGTCTTGCGGCCCACGTGGCGTGGTGGTTGTGGGTTGCGGGGAGGTGTGATGGCGCCCGCCCCACTTCCACTTTAAATTTTTTTTTTTAATATATATATATATATATTTTAAAAAAAAATTTCTTAACAAGTTTTTTTTTTAAAATAGCTAATTTAATTTTTTTTTATAAAATATTTCTGAAAATGGAAATTATAAAGGTGGGTAGGTTTTTTTAACTTTTTCCCCTTTCTGGTAATTTTCTTTTACCAGTCTGTACAATTACAGAGAGTAGGTATTTTCCAACAGATTTAATTTTTTTAAAATGAAATACATGGGGATAAATATTTATTTTTCCTCTATAGTCAGAACTATAGGCCGAATGATTTTTTTCGAATTCAGGGAGATTTATGAGAGATATGAATACGAAATTTTTGATAGCATAACTATAATATACCAAGGAATACATAATCGTGAAAACCATGAATCCAAGCTTCTCAAAAACCCCAAAAACAATGAAACATCGTCTAATCATAAATTTAATTTTCTTCTATAGTATAACTATACAAAGAGTTTAATTTTTTCATTTTCTAAGGGATCTAGAGGGAATTTCTTCCCAAAATTTTGACAGCATAACCCTACGATGCTAAGATTATAGAAAATGATAGAAACATGGATCTAGGGTTTCTAGAAACACCCAAAAACATAAATACAACCTTAAGCCATCTAAAGACCAAATTTAAGAACAAGCATTAGAACATCATAGAAAACCTCTGATCTACAAATTTGAATCCATACAAGGCAAATGAAACCTACCTTTAATCTAATGCAAGCAACGGAAGAATGTAGCTTGGAGGATGAATGTAGATCTAAAAACCCTCAAGCCCAATTCAACCACAGATCTGGCACAATGTAGATCTGAACACACACACACACAAGCAATAGAGAATCCTGAAACTTTGAAGCAACCAAGATCCACAACAATCCACAATTCTTCAAAAAACCCAAAATCACCAAGAGCTCTCCAATTCTCCAAAAACCTGTTATTAGAGAATGAATGACCAATTCCCCCTAAAGAGATTCAAATTCCCTAAAACATGCAAAGGTGAATGACAACTCCCAAGTCAATCCCTAGTTTAACTCAACTTCAAAGTTGAAAGTAAATCCAATTTAATTAAATAAAATATGCTTTATTGCCACAACTCAAATTAGACTCCTAATTACAAGTTGAGATCTTTTAAATTTGAAATACTTTTTCAACACAATTATGCACATGTAATTAATAAAATATTTAATTAAATAGATTAAATATTTATGTCACAATAATGCATGCAACCAAATATTTAATTATTTAATTAATCAAATAAGCACATACAATATAGTTTTTCAATTAAATATTTAATTAAATCATAATATTCAAATATTTCAATTTAATTAATTATTTAAAATAAACTTAGCATATAATTAAACCATTAAATCAAATATAATCCATTAATTCACTAAACATGGAAAATCACTCAATAATCCAAAAATACCTGAAAACATAATCAAGCAACACACACACAAACTCAAGAGAGAGGGTATTCGAATTCTGTCAACCTAGACAAATTTGGATAAGGTAGTCATACTGAAACTCATCCTACATTAGGATGATTAGGCTTAGGTTAGGGTTTTGGATATGTATGTCACCTCCCCTCTTTACCATTGAGATGAATATTTATGGGCACGCTCACTCCTGCCAATTCAGGGAAGACGATGCCCTGTACCTACAATCCTGTCACCAAAAGAACACACATGTACATACATAATATAGTATCACAAACAATGATAGGGATCAGCCAAACGTGTGGATCTCGTCGAAGCAAGTAACTACGTCTTTTTCCTCTACCACAACAACACATCAACAAGTACATTCACATATAAGACAACCATACACATGCGAGTATGGGGTAAGTATATCATAAACTGAAATCCACAAATAATAATCAACAAGATAACATCATCACATCTATCTATGCATAAGGTAAAATCATGACATCATAAAATAAGTATCCTCATCAAATGAAACAATATCAGCCCACATGAAATGTGGCCTAAAAGAATTCAGCCAAACAAATGAAACCAATGCCTAAAAGTATGGCATCCTAAACTAAAAAGCAAAACATGGATGGGTATTACACAGATAATGTGGTTAAGTATGAACATTGCTATTTGCTTTCCAGTGATGTAAGTGAGGGGAATTGCTTCCACCCACTTGGTGAAGTACTATGTTGCTGCTATGATGTACTTGTGTCCATTTGCTGAAGAAGGTGTAATTTTGCCCACTAGGTCAAATCCCCACATTGAAAATGGTAATGGTGATGTGATAGGATTTAGTTCCTGGGATGGTGCATGGATGAGGTCTTCATGAACTTGACATCCTCTACACCTTTGAACATGCTTGTGTGCATCTATGTCTATTGTGGGCCAATAGTATCCCATGCGGATTATCTTCTTAGCTAAGATGTTGCCACCTCCGTGGGTTCCACAAACTCCTTCATGTACCTCGTACAAAGCTTTCTAGGATTCCATAGAAGAGAGACATCGTAGTAATGTTCCATCTATACTTCATCTATATAGAGTAGTTGAGAGGATGGTATACCTAGAGGCTTGGCGGATGAGGGATTTTCTTTGGTTCATAGACAAGTTTGGAGGTAAGACATTGTTTTGGAGATAGTTATAGACATCTTGGTACCATGGGGATTCAAGATGAACAAGGACACACGATGATTTTGTGGTAGATGTCTGATGTGATGGCACCAAGAATTTCTCCACTAGAAACTAGAATTTTGTTTCATTACCTGGCATATCAATCAGTGATGCTATGGTAGCCATTGCATCTGCAGCTTTGTTTTGTGCTCTTGGGACTTGCTCAAAGAGAATGTAATGGAACTTGGTGTGTAGTCTTTCCATCTGTGCTCTGTATGGTATGAGCTTCTCAAATTTGGTCATATAATCATTGTTGACTTGACTAATGACCAACTATGAATCGCCAAAGACTTTAAGGTTCTTGATTCTCCATTGAATTGCTATCTTTAGACCGATGACAAGTGCTTCATATTCTTCTATGTTGTTGGTGCATGGGAAGTTAAGTCTGAAAGAATTTGGAATTGTATCATGATCCGGAGTGATAAGCACTATCCCTAACCCCGCACCATGGTTCGTACACGATCCATCAAAATAAAGTTTCCATACCTCGATCGTCAGTTGTAGTGTCATGATAGATTCATCTAGAAAGTCAGAAATAATAGGCTGGTGGTCTTGAATTGGTGACTTTGCTAGTTGATATGCGATCACTTGTCCATTAATGGCCTTTCTATCTACATATTCAATGTCGAACTCACTTAAGATCATTACCCACTTTGCCAGTCATCCAGTGAGCACTGCTTTGCTTAGGAGGTACTTTAGAGGATCAATATGTGCGATTGATTTTGTCTGGTGACTCAACATATAATATCTTAGCTTCTGGGAAGCAAAAACAACTGCCAGGCATGACTTCTCTATTGGCGTATAGTTTATCTCATATCCAACCAAAGTCCTACTTAGATAGTAGATGGCCCTCTCCTTTCCTGTATCATCATGTTGTGCCAATAGTACACCTAACACTAATTATGTCGCTGAGATATATAGAAGAAATGGTCTACCTTGTACTGGTGGTACCAATATAGGAGACTTAAGAAGGTAGTCTTTGAATATCTAAAATACATGTTTGCATTATTCTGTCCATATGAATTTGATGTCTTTATGCAATAGATGTTGGAATGGGTGGCACTTGTCTGCTAGTTGAGCTATGAAGCATCTGATTGATTGGAGCCTTCCTTGTAACCCTCTTAGTTGTATTAGGTTCAATGGTGGAGGCATGTCCAAAATTTCTTTGACCTTTGCTGGATCCACTTCGATTCCTCTATGTGATACTATGAACCCTAGTAATTTTCCCACTGTGACACTGAATGCACACTTTTTTGGGTTTAGATAGACTTTGAATTCCTGCATTCTGTCAAAGATGGGTCCCAAAACCTGTAGATGATCCTTTTGAAGTATTGATTTGGCTAGTATGTCATCCACATAGTCTTCCATTTTCTTGTGGATGAGATCATGAAATATAGTAATAATACCCCTTTGATATGTCACTCTGGCATTCTTTAAACCAAACGGCATGACATTCCAACAATATGTTCCCCAAGGACATGTGAAAGCTATTTTGTGTTAGTCCTCTGGTGCGATCCTTATTTGATTGTAACCTAAAAATCCATCCATGAGTGATAGCATTTGATGTCTGACAGTTAGGTCTACTATCATATCAATGTTTGGTAAAGGAAAGTCATCCTTGGGAAATGCTATGTTGAGATCCCTGAAGTCTATGCAAATTTGCATCTAACCACTATGCTTTGTAACTAGTACCAAATTAGATATCCAGTCTGCATATGGTATAGGTCTGATGAATTTAGCATCCAAGAGCTTTTTTAGTTCTATTTTGACTAGCAATGCCACGTGGGGATGCATCTTTCTTAGCTTCTGCTTGACAGGTTTGGCATTGGGTAGCAACGGGAGATGGTGTAGCACTAGTTCTGGATCTAACCTTGGCATATCTGAGTAGGACCATGCAAAATTGATCATTCTTGCCTTAAAGAAACTGATGAACTATTCTCTCTCCTTAGGGGTGAGTGATTTTGGCAAGTATATGTTCCTTGGGTTCTTTTCATCTCCCAAGTTGACTTCCTCTATCTCTTCAGCTAGTAATGTTGATTTCTCCTCTGTCAAGGGGAGGAGTTCCTTCTTTCCATCTTCTAGCGCCTCAATGAGGTTTTCACTAGAAGATACGTCTTATTTTATCTTTTTTACATTCTTTTGTTCTTTTTTTCTTTTGTGGACTGGAAAGAGGAGCTTCCTCCCCAAAGTATGTTGCTCTATCTAGGTTAATGGAGAGTCTTGCCTTGTGATCTCTTGATGGAATGCCTTCCCTCAGTCCCATGAAATGAGCTATTGCCTCATTGTTCTTGAAGACATCTAGATCCGGTGGTCCTTTTTGATCCCACTCTATAAGCTCAAGGTGTACAAGACAGACACTTTCATGACTGTTTGGCTCTGGTTGACTAAAAGTGACTGCTGATATGGTGCCTACAAAATTGGACTGTGATGAGAATGCACCACTTGAGGTCTGATAGATGACATGTTTGTCTATACAGGGTTGTTCGGTAATTGCCAGTTGGTCAAATAGGTCTACTAGATTTATGATAATGTCAGCCCGAGGAGAAAAATAAGGGATTGACAGTTTAGAGTCGTGAAGGGATCTCCACTCATACTCATGGGAGTTAGTCTCAATAGAAAATTTGTCTGATGTCTCACTTCCTTGTTTATCATTGATTGCTATGTGTAGGTTTATTAGGGATTGTGTGGTTCCCTCTTCGGCGGGAAACAACTGTGCTAATATGTTGCTTATTAATACATGCTCTGAGTTGTGCCCCCGGTGCATCTCAGCTATTTGCTCCTGATGAACTTGAATATCTTTGATTACAGGACTGGTGTTTTGTTGTCCATAGCCCAACCCTCTTGTGTTTCTATGGGTTTGTGGGAGAGGTAATTCATATATGCCTTGTTGTCTTGCCCCCAGCCTAGTTGTACCATCGTATCCAAATCATTGTATCATCGTGTAACCATTACCATAGTTCGACAAGGGCAGTGGTTGTCAGATTTTCTCAGGGGTATCTTGGTATAACCAGGTATTGATGTCTTGTTCAAAAGGATTTTCTTCCGCTATGTCTCCCCATCGGACAAAGGTTGTGGGTGGACATCTAAATAAAATAGGCTGTGGAGTTTCTATTGCAATAACAGGTTGTGGCATGTCTTGATTTCTTGGGCTTTGAGGCATGTGCGTGATGGTAAAGGCTTCTTCATATCTGTATTCACCACAGCCCTTGTCCGTGATGGATATCTTTAATATTTTAATCTGAAGAGGAGGGAATACTTGCATCTTGTTTAATGACTATCTTTCCTGTTGCTCGTGTGACATCCTTGGGATTTGAATCTGAAGAGGATGGGATGCTTGCATCTTGGTTTGATGGTACCTGGTTATCAGTGCTGATTTGGACCGCATTACAATATTGGAAGGGATTGGGATCTCCCTCTATGATGATCTCCTCTCCCTGGTGTGGGAACTTGATGCATTGATGGTATGTCAAAGGTACAGCTTGCATTTCATGTATCCAAGGTCTCCCTAGTAGCATGTTGTATCCCAACTCAAGGTCTAAGATTTGGAAGGGAGTGTTTTTTACCACAGGACCAATACAAACAGGTAGAATGATAATACCCTTAGAGGACCTTTCCTCATCATAAGCTCTGATATTTATCCTCCTTGTGACATCAATGTTTGATTTTGAATAGCCTATTTTCTTGATTAACTTTAGAGTATGGATGTTTAACCCGGCTCCACCATCAACAAGGACCCTACGGATAGCACTTTTGTGGACCTGGAAAAGTAAGTGCAGAGATTCATTATGCAAGGTTTTATGCAGTGGTACATCATGGTCTGTGAATGTGGCATTTTTTTTAGCTACTATATGGTTGACCATCATTTGGAATCTCTTAGATGTTATGTCCCTTGGGATAGCTGCATTCTGAAGAGCTTGGTCCAATGCTAGTTTGTGCTATGGAGATATGTGCAGTAGGTCAAACATGGAGATCTGGGTAGGTGTGCGCTTTAGTTGGTCCACTATGCTTGTTTGTGGATCTGAGTTTGCTATAGGATTAGCCGATGTAGTAGTTGAGGATGGTACTCCTTGCAAGACGACTCTGGCATGACATGTTGTTACAGCATAATTGTTACCTTGGTCTTTGATAGTGATTGTAGCCACATGGCTATCTGAAGGATTGAGGTGATTGATAACATTATCACTGTTGGCATATGTATAGTTAACTTGTTTTGTTTGTCCACCAGACCCAGAGGCTTTTCCCTTATTGTGATCACAAAAGGTATCATTGAAAATGGTGTGATCAGTTGTGCCTTTGGTTTGAGTATTCATCACAACGATGATCCCTATGTCAATCAGATCTTGGATAGCGTGTTTCAATAGGTAGCAGTTGGCTATTTTGTTCCCTTTCACCCGATGAAACTCACAGAATTCTTTTTCATTATACCACCTTCATTTTTTTTCATCTTGTTCAAAGTCCTTGATTTATGGGAGAGTGATAGTGTTTGATTGTATCAACTTGCGTAAAGCTGATTCTATCGGCTCTCCTAATGGTGTGAAATCTTGTTGCTAGAATTGAAATCATGGTTTGTGTTGATTCTGTTGTCGACTGTTTGACACAGCGGTCGCTTGTACAGGGGGAGGTTGGTTTTGGGTGTATGCTTGTTGAGTGGGCCCTGTGGGTTTTTGGTTGGCCAAAGGTGCACCTTACAGTGACACCTTGGGTTGTGCATAGTTGATGTCTTCACATCAATGACACCATCACTAGTGACATTTTTGTTTTTGTTCCACCACTTAGCTTTGTCTGTTGCATTTTTATTTGTATTTGTTTGTGTGGGATCTGCAAGGATTCCTCATTTGACTAAGTTCTTCTCACAACGAACTCCTCTTTCGATGAGTTGTGTGAAGTTCGGAGCTAACTATAACTCTGTTGTGAATGACATGTCTAGAATTAGATTGTCAACAAACATGACTATTAATTCTTGTTTGGGCACATCATATGTTATGTGGTTTTCCGTATTCCTCCATCTCTGTAGGAATTTCACAAAAGACTCTCCATCCTTCTGTTTAATGTCGCAAAGGTCCTTGATGCTGACCTTGTGCTCGATGTTATGATGGAAGTGAGCTATGAACTTTTCAGCCAATTCTCCCCAAGACTGAAAGCCATGAGGTAGATGTGAGAACCATTCCATTGCTGGTCCAGCCAAGCTTTGTGGGAATAGTTGCATTAAATATGTCTCATCATGAGCGACTTCGACGCAACTAGCAAAAAATTCTCAGATTTGTTCAATAGGGTTGGTACTGCCCCTATATTTGTCAAATTTTGGTACCGAGATGTGATTTGGGAATGGAGATATGTGAAGAGAATGGTCAAAGGGGTATGGGTATAAATCCTCTACGGTATAGGATTTAGTTTGCCCCTGATTTTGCATATCCATCATTTGGGTTTGAAGGGTTTGCATTTGTTGCATTAACATGTCCGTTTGATATTGAGGCTGGTGTGTGTGGACATTCCTTTGTGCTATGGTGGGTATGAGGTTGCGCCTCTGTGTCCCTTGAGTAGGAACATAGGATTTCATCCTAGGGACTTGATATTGATTCCCCACCGAGTGATTTGTAACTGGAGGGACATGAGTAGCCCATGGTGGGTTTTGATGAGTTTTTTGTTGTGATTGAAACTGGGGTTGATACTGCTGGGGTTGGTATTGCTGTTGTTGAGGTTGGGTTTGAAACTGGGGTTGCTGCACTGAGGTTGGTTTTGAGGAAAATGAAGCTGGGGTTGCTATTGTGGGGGTTGAAACTGAGGTAACTGAAGCTTGGGTTGCTATTGCGACAGTTGGAACTAAGGAAACTAAGGCTGGGGTTGTTATTGTGAGGGTTGGAACTAAGGCAACTGAAGCTGGGGTTGCTATTGCGGGGGTTGGAACTAAGGCAACTAAAGTTGGGGTTGTTGTTGTGGGGGTTGGATTGGTGTTGGAATGGGAAAAGGTGTAGCCTTGGGTGGGCCTTGACTATAAGTTGTTCCTGCAGAGATGGATCTCTTTGGGCATGAGGTGTTGATCCCAAGACTAGTGTGAATTGACTGCAGCAGCAGCATAGTTTCAAAATAGTTGGTGTTTGGTGGGATTGAAGGCATAGCATGAGAGCTTGATTTTCCAGGCCATGAGACCGAAGGTGGAGGCATACTAGTGACCATGGGTGCACGTAGTTGCTAGCCTTTCATGCCTTGAGTAGATGATGTGTTGGCCTAGGTCGGGTCATTGGTTTGATTGGATATAGTCTATGTCAATGTGGGTAAAGCCAATGGTGGAAAGATTGGAGACACAACAGGTAGTATATGAGGAAGCTGAGTAGTATTCTGACCTACAAGAGGGTTTTTGGGCCATATAGTCGATACACTGAATTCAGCGGGGAGTTTGACTCCTTTCTTTATTAGCATATCCAAGTAACGTTCAGGGTTCCTCTCTATAATAGCCTCAACTACTTTCGTGGAGTAAGCATCTTGTTCCACATCTTCAAGTTCTTCTTTTGTGATATCTTGGAAAAAGGTTGCCCCACGGGGCTGTTTAATAAAGAGAGCAGAACTGGTGTTCATGAAGGGATCATTCTCTTGCTCTGTTTCCCAAGTGGGGAAATGATTGATATATGACTCATTAGGTTGAGTTCTAGCCTTAGACCTTGTGTAAGATCCTCCATGAGGTGCTTGAGATATAGTGTGGTCCAGGTTTTGTAACTAAAACAAGTGATATAAAGCAAACAAAGAAGAAGATCCTTTCTGAGGAAGTCTGAGTTATGTTTTGGACAAGGGTAATTCTAAGGACAGATTTTGATATAACTTGATCTAAAAGTGGTGATTATAAAAGATAAGATTTGCAGACCTTTGCCTTGGACAAAGTCACTTTGATAAAGATGATGATGTTTGATATGATGAGATCAAGGTATTTCAAGTCTGAGCTTTTGAACTAACAATGTTTTTGACAATAATCATGCTTTATAGAGAAATGAAAATCTTTAATGTTTAGAGATTCACACAATGTTCTTCACATTTTCCTGGGATAGACACTAGTTTTGGACACCAAATGAAGAATTCTTTCAAGGTTTTAGGTCAAAACAAGAATATAGTATATCTGGTCAATTGCGGTACAA
>MU223330.1:134217-148564 GCA_018584345.1 Thuja plicata
GTTACCTTTTTGAACTGAAGAAGTGGGTGAAGTTACCCATGTGGACTGGAGAGATGGGTGGAGTAACCCATGTGATGTAATTGGAGTTATCTCTTTGAAGATAAATGAGTATTTAATTCATTTATTTTAATAATTGTTTTTAACATGTGAGATAATTGAATTCTTTTTTATTAAGAATTACTTTATTTGATGAAATTAAATTAATTTAATTTGAAATTAATTTAATTAGAAGAATTTAATATTAAGTCTAAATATTTTATTTTAAACTATAGGAAATTGAGTTTAATTAATTAAATAATGATAATTAATCAATTAAAGCTTAATTAATTAAATAAAAATAATTATTTAATTAATTTTGGGAATTGGATTAGATGATTTGAGAAATGAATTTAGAAAAAAATAGATGATTAATTAATGATTAAAAAACCACTAATTAATAGATGAAAATTAGTGTGTTTAATGTAAAGTCGCAAGCCTGTCCATTTTAGGGTGTCTACAACATGTTTATCTATGTAGGGTTGGTTGTCAATGGATAATTGGTGAAATAAGTCTTCAAGGTTTATGGTGGTGGCTGACCAAGGGGAATAATCTGGGATTAACAGTTTAGAGTTGTGAAGGGATCTCCACTCGTACTCGTGGGAGTCAGTTTTGATAGAATGCTCATCAGATATCTCACTTCCTTCGTTATCGTCTATGGTTATGTTGAGGTTTATTCAGGTTTGAGAGGTTCCCTCTTCAGCAAGAAACAACTGTTGTAGTATGTTTCTTATTAAGACATGTTCTAAGTTTTTCCCCCGGTGCATCTCTGCTATTTGTTCCTGATCAACTAGGATGTCTTGTATTATAGGGTTGGTTCTTTGTTTCCCATAGCCTAACCCTCTCTTGTTTCTCTGGGTTGGCAGGAGAGATAATTCCATTAAGCCTTGTTGTCTTGCCCCCAGACCAGTTGTACCATCATACCCAAATTTTTGTAACATTGTATAATCATTTCCATAGTTTGATAGGGGTAGGGGTTGTTGAAGTGTCTCTTGTGGATCTTGGTACAACCATGTGTTGATATCTTGTTCAAATGGCTTTTCTTCTGCAATATCTCCCCATCTGATAAAATTTGTAGGTGGACATCTAAATAGAATAGACTCTGGAGTTTCTTTTATAATAATTGGTTGCAGTGTGTCATATGTTCTTGGGCTCTGAGGCATGTTAGTGATAGTGAAAGCTTCCTCATAGCTGTATTTACCACAACCCTTGTCAGTAATGGATATTTTTCCCACTTTCCGGGTGACATCCTTAGGATTTGAATCTGAAGAGGATGGGATGCTTGTGTCTTGGTTTTAGGGTACTTGGTTGTCAATGCTAATTTGGACCACATTACAGTATTGGAAAGGATTGGGATCTCCCTCTATAATAATTTCTTCTCCCTAGTGTGGGAGCTTAATGCATTGATGGTATGTTGAAGGTATGGATTACATTTCATGTATCCATGGTCTCCCTAGTAACATTTTGTATCCCAACTCAAGATCTAGGATCTAGAAGGGAGTGTTCTTGACCACTGGACCAATACAGACAGGTAGGATGATAATGCCTTTAGAGGATCTTCCCTCTTCCTCATAAGCTTGGATATTTATCCTCCTCGTGACATCAATGCTTGATTCTGAATAGCCTAGTTGCTTGATTAGCTTTAGAGTACATATGTTTAATCCAGCCCCACCATCAACAAGGACTCTACGGATAGCACTTTTATAGACTTGGACAAGCAAGTACAAAGGATCATTATGCAGGGGTTTATGCGACAGTACATCATGGTCTATGAATGTTGCATGTTTGTTAGTAGTTATATGGTTAACCATCGTTTGGAAGCTCTCAGGTGTTATGTCCCTTGGGACAACTACATTTTGAAGGGCTTGGTCAAGTGCCAGTTTATGCTGCAGAGATATGTGCAATAGGTCAAACATGGAGATCTGGGTAGGTGTGTGCTTTAGTTGATCCACTAGGCTTGGCTGTGGATCTGAGGTTGCATTATGATTGGAAGATATAGTAGATGAGGATGGTACTCCCTGCAAGACAACTCTAGTATGATGTGTGGTTACAACACATTTGTTACCTTGGTCTTTGATAGTGATCATAGCCACATGGCTATCTGAAGGATTGAGGCAATTGATAACATTATTACTGTTGGCATATGTATAGATGACATGTTTGGATGATCCACCAAACCCAGAGGCTTTCCCTTTGTTGTGATCATGAAAGGTATCATTGAATACAGTGTGATCAGTTGTTCCTTTGGCTTGGGTATTTGTTACATCGATGACCCTTGTGTCAATCAGATCTTGGATAATGTGTTTCAATTGGTAATAGTGAGGTGTTTTGTGTCCTTTCACCTGATGAAACTCGTAGAAGTCATTGTCATTATACCACCTTGGTTTGTTTACACCTTGTTCAAATTCCCTGATTTCCAAGAGAGTGATAGTGTTGGATTGTATCAGCTTTTGTAAAGCAGATTCTACCGGCTCTCCTAATGGTGTGAAATCTCGTTGCTAGAATTGAAACTGTGGTTTGTGTTGAGTCTGTTGTTGACTGTTTGACATAGTGACTTCTTAGACAGGAGGGGGTGAGTTTTGAGTGTATACTTTTTGAGTGGGCCCTATGGGTTTTTGGTTGGCCATAGGTGTGCCTTGCAGTGACAGTTTGGGTTGTGCATAGTTGATTGTCTTCACATCAATGACACCATCGTTGGTGACATTTTGGTTTTTGTTCCACCACTTAGCTTTGTCTATTGTATTTTTTTTGTATTTGTTTGGGTCGGATCTACAAGGATTCCTCATTTGACTAAGTTCTTCTCACAACAAACCCCTTGTTCAATGAGTTGTGTAAATTTTGGAGCTTACTAAAACTCTATTGTGAATGACATGTCTAGAATTAGATTGTCAACGAACGTGACTATTAGGTCTTACGTTATTCAGTTTGTAGTATTCCTCCATCTCTGTATAAATTTCACAAAAGACTCTCCATCCTTCTGTTTGATATCACAAAGGTCCTTGATACTGACCTTGTGCTCGATGTTATGATGGAAGTGAGCGATGAACTTTTTAGCCAGTTCGCCCCAAGACTGAATGCCATGAGGTAAATACAAGAACCATTCCATTACTGGTCTAGCTAAGCTTTGTTGGAATAGTCACATTAAATATGTTTCATCATGTGTGAATTCGATGCAACTAGAAAAAAACTCTCAGATATGTTCAATAGGGTTGGTATTGCCACTATATTTGTCAAATTTTGGTACCAAAAAGTGAGTTGGGAATGGAGACATGTGAAGAGAGTGGTCAAAGGGGTATGGGTATAAATCCTCTATAGTGTAGGATTTAGTGTGCCCCTGATTTTGCATATCCATCATTTGGGTTTGAAGGATTTGCATTTGTTGCATCAACATGTTTGTTTGATACTAAGGCTGATATGTGATGATGCTCCTTTGTGTTGTAGTAGGTATGAGGTTTCTCCTCTGTGTCCCTTGAGTAGGAACATAGAACCTCATCCTTGGGACTTGATATTGATTTCCCACCACATGATTTGAAATGGGGGCACATGAGTAGCCCATGGTGGGTTTTGATGGATTTGTTATTGAGATTGGGAATGTTGTTATTGTTGAAACTATGGTTGATACTATTGGGGTTGATATTGCAGCTGCTGAAGATGGGGTTGGGGTTGCTGCTGAGGTTGGAATTGTGGTAACTGAAGCTGGGGTTGTTTTTGCTGGGGTTGGATTTGTGGCAACTGAAGCTGGGGTCACTATTGCTGAGGTTGGATTTAAGGCAACTAAAGCTGGGGTTATTGTTGTTGGGGTTGTAATTGTGGCAACTGAAGCTGGGGTTGTTGTTGCTGGGGTTGGAATTGTGGTAACTGAACCTAGGGTTGTTGTTGCTAGGGTTGGATTGGTTTTTGAATGGTCAAAGGTGTAGCCTTGGGTGGGAATTGACTGTAAGTCATACCCGTAGAGACGGATCCCTGAGGGATTGATGTGTTGATCCCAAGACTAGTAGGAATTGACTACAGTAGTGGCATAGTTTCAGAATAGTTGGTATTTGGTGGGATGGAAGGCATAGCATGAGAGCTTGATTTTCCAAACCATGAGACCAAAGGTTGAGGCATACTAGTGACCATGGGTGCACTTAGTTGTGAGCCTATCATGCTTTGAGTGGTAGATGTTTTTGCTTGGTCTATGCAATTGGTTGCATTGGGTATCGTCTGTGCCAATATGGGTGTTGTCAATGGTGCAAAGATTTGAGAAACAACATGTAGTATCTAAGAGGACTGAGTAGTGTTTTGACCTGCAAGAGGGTTTTTGGGCCATATGGTCGACACACTAAATTTAGCAAGGAGTTTGACTCCCTTCTTTATCAGCATGGCTAAGTAATGTTCAAGATTCCTTTCTACAACAATGTCAACTACTTGTGTGGAATAAGCATCTTGCTCAATATCTTCAATCTCCTCTTCTGTGATATTTTGAAAAAAAGCTGACCCATGGGGTTGTTCGATGAATAGAGTAGAACTGGTATTTACGAAAGGATCATCCTCTTGCTCTGTTTCCCAAGTGGGGAATCTATTGATATATGACTCATCAGGTTGTGTTCTAGCCTTTGACCTTGTGTAAGGCCCTCCATGAGGTGTTTGAAACATAGTGTGGTCTAGATTTTGTAACTAAAATAAGTGATATAAAGCAAACAAAAAAGGGTAACCTTTCTAGGAAGGTCCGAGTTATGTTTTGGACAAGGGTAATTCTAAGGACAGATGTTGATTTATATTGATCTCAAAGTTGTGATGATGTAAAATATAGGATTTGTTGACCTTTTCCTGGGACAAAGTCACTTGATAGAGATAATGATGATGTTTAATATGATGAGATCAAGATATTTTGAGTCTGAGCTTTCGAACTAACAATGTTTTAGACAATAATCATGATTTTCAAAGAAGGGGTGATCTTTCATGTTTAGAGATTCACATAATGTTCTTCATTTTTTTTGGGATAGACACTCATCTTTGACACAAAATGAAGATTTATTTCAAGGTTTTTAGGTCAAAATAGGTGTAAAATATCTCTGGTCAACTACGGTACAACTCCACCAATTACGAAAAAGTGAATTGTCGATTGTAGTACTTTATCACCGATTATGGTAATAAACAGGTCGATTGTGGCAATAAATAGTTTAATTGTGGTAGACTTCCGTCAATTGCGGCAAAATGTGGGCAATTGTAGTAAACAAGAAATAGTCTCAAAAAAGACTAGAAGATAGGTATCACTGTCTGACAATTTTGATATTCTAGAACAAGGCTTCTGATTTACAAGATAGTTGATGTTGACAACCCTAGACTTTAACACGTTTGACTCATTTTGACAGTTTGGATGTTTTGTTTTGCATTTTAGAAACTGATCAAAGAACAAGCACAACAGACACTATGTTTTGAAGAATGAAAACTAACAATGTGTATGTTCTACAACTTTTTCAAGTTGCAAGGTTATCACAAGGTCTCAACAATGAATAGTCAGATTAATCTAGGTCAATGGATTCAGAATACAATGTTATAGGCCCAATGCTTGAATGTCCATTAGCTCACACAACAATTGTCACACTACTAGGACACGAAGGTCCATGATGTAGGCGCCCATTTTTTTATCGTTGCCAGGTATTGTTTCCATGGAGTGAAGATCTCTTTCACTACACAAATACCTTGGGACACATATGTTGGGAATCTTGGGGGGAAATTTTGCAACCCCTTGCACTATAATAAGGTATCTATTTGGAGGTAAATTAGGTTGGCCTCTAATTAACAAGGTTGTAGTAAGGGTTTGTAGCATCTATCCAATCAGTTTGTACATGTGTGACTCACTTAAGAGCCTAGTTGACCATGCTATTTCCTTAGGGAATATTCACCCAATCTAGACTATCATCAACACACCTCGCCCGAGCTTGGCTAGATAAGATAGAACTTTGGTTCGCACCTTGTTTATATACTGATCGAAAGGATTATCGGTTTAAGGTCATTCTCTGAGGAAGAATTGCATTCCCTGGACAGGCCTTTCTAAAAAAGTATAAAGGTTATTAATCTAACAGATTGTGCAAGTGCACCCAAAACTCAAGACACAAGGTAAATCGATTAATCTCTAAAAGTTTGAGATATGAACTAAGCTACACCACCATACAAGCACAAGTGTTCAGTTTTAAGCCCAAAAAGTAGGTGTTGATTTCTTGTTCAATTTTGATGCACCAAATCAAGATATTCTTTTCCTTGTTCAATTTTAGTCCCCACATCAATTTTAAGCCCAAATCTGAAATGTGAGATGTGTAACAAACAATGTTCTTTTTAAAAACAAATCGACAAGTGAATGAATTTTAATTTGTATTATTATCTTGCCTCACCTGTCAAAGAAAGTGTTTAGTATCTCAAGAAATGAAAGCTTTTAATCCAAAACAGCAGAATATCCATAAACTTTGGGATTATTGAGATTGCTAAAATTAATGGTGACTTTATACTTACTTGTGAATCTCTTAATTGAATAAATGTACCTCGTGTATGCTTTGCTTTGATCTTCAGCTGCGATTGCGAGAATAGACCTTTGTTGTGATTGATAGTTGATGATTCTCCTTCTTATGGCTCTTAATGCTTTAGCACCTAGTATGCGTCTGATTACCTTCTTTTTCATTCACTGTCAGTCAGCCCTGCATGAAAACCAAGGAAAACAGACAGAAAAGTGGCTTTTGAGTCGATTGCGGTACTATTTGTTCAATTGCGGCAATCTCTGGTCAATTGCGGTAGAATATTGGTGATTGCAGAAAATAACTTTCCTCTGTGGCAGGATGCATTCGAGTGCGGCACGAATCAGGCAATTGTGGTAAAATATAGGCAATTGCAACAAACAATAGGTAACTATGGTCAAATACAATCAAATGTGATGAAATTACCAGAAGATAGAAAGATAAAAGATGGCAGAATAATGGTGCGAAAGCCTACAATCAATTGTGGTATTAAACCAATCAATTGCAGCATAATTTTGTCGATTGCGATGAAATAGCAATGATTGCAAAATAACATGGATGTCGAGAAAATGATGAAATTTTAGGTCTGCAACCGTACGGTCATGGCTGATTGATTCTTTCTATCGTCTGCAAGAGATATTTGAGTTGTTTGCTTCATGTCGGGTTCACCAAAATGTACGCCTCTTCTTTCGTGATTTGTGGTTCCCAAGCTTTCCAAAGGTGGGGGTTAGTAGCAACTGTTTACAATAATATAAATCCAATACACAAAGCTACCAATAACAAATAAATTAAGATGTAACCAATAAAATATGAAAGAAATGAAAGGAAAACAAATGAATGCAAACCCCAAAGTTCTTGAAGCTTCTATTGTCTCTCTCTACTCCTTCCAAAATGTTGTTTTTGATGCTCAGTATTGGTGTGGGCAGCATCTATGACTTGAGAAGTGTCAAGAATTTGATACTTGAAATGTGTGTGTGATCGCGAGATGGCTTGAATGATAGAACCAAAATGACGAAGTAATGGTGCACGAGATCTTGAAATCTTGGATCCTTCAAATGGTTATGAAGGGTTTATTATATAGGAATTGGGGATGAAATGAACGGTTGAGATCAATCCCAGAGATAGGGAGATGAACGGTTGAGATCAAAGGGAACTGGAGAGGCCATTAGTAAACTCCACCTCTTCAATTGGTAAAGAGGAGATAGAGTTTGGTTGACTGAAGAGCTAATTGTGAGTTACCTTTTAGAACTGAAGAGGTGGGTAGAGTTACCCATGTGAACTGGAGAGATGGGTGAAGTAACCCATGTGATCTGATTGGAGTTATCTCTTTGAAGATAAATGAATATTTAATTAATGTTTTCAACATGTGAGATAATTGAATTCTTTTTGATTTAGAATTGCTTTATTTGATGAAATTAAATTAATTTAATTGGAAGAATTTAATTAGTAAGTTTAAATATTTTAATTTAAACTATAGGAAATTGAATTTAATTAATTAATTAATGGTAATTAATCAATTAAGGTTAATTAATTAAATAAAATTAATTATTTAATTAATTTGGGGAATTTGATTAGATGATTTGGAGAATGAATTTAGAGGAAAATAGATGATTAATTAATGATTAAAAATCCATTAATTAATAGATGAAAATTAGTGTTTTTAATGTCAAGTCGCAAGCATGTCCATTTTCGGGTGTCTATAATAGTTTCTGCTTTACAAAATTATATTAATATCCAAACATATGTTACAAGTTGAGGGCATTTTAAAAGTGGAAAATGCATTCTCTAATCTGCTTCATGCATTCTATCTACAATTCAACTATAAATTTGAGAACTATGACATGCTAGAAGACCAAACAAATAATTACATGAGATGTGATCAAGAATTTGCATATGTGTACCCACTTGACCTTGAACTTGTGCTCATAACTGAAAATAAACAAACAATACACTGCTCCATTGACAAGTCAGTTGTTGAACAATTGTTATTAAGCCTGAAAGATACTACATTTGAAGGCTACAACAATGAGGAATCAAGATTTATCTTCATCCTTTATGATTTTATCATAAAAGGCTAATTCACTCTTAAATATAACAATGCCACAATAGTTAAAGATTAAAAAAATCTCCCACAAAAATGTAAACATAAAATTTACAATTTATTTTTTATTCATATATTTTCATTCAATATATTGTCTAACACAATGTTGATTCACTAAAAAAAATCACGATACAACATTAGTAGGTAGTATATGACACAAAAAGGGCAATTTATGGATATCTTCATTTAGAAAACTACTAATTACTATATAAATTTACTAGCCATGTTGGTTGTAATAGAGATCAATGACATTCAAACAAGTTAACATTGATATTTTATATGCTATGTGCAACTTCCATTTGGTCAAACTTGGCTTAACTTGTTAATATTGCTCTGTAATGCATGTTACTCTATATTTATTTATATTGGAATATCATGCATATATGTTTTGACATTGATGTTTTTTCATTGATGTCAACATATTTCTACTATTTGAGACGGTGTTCCTATGTTGTTCCTATGATGTTCTGTGAGATGATCAATTAGGTATGGCTACTATGTTGAAGATCAGATGTTGTGAATGTACAGATGGTTTCAAGGATGTTTGTAGTTGACTTATGTCAATTTATAGAGGTTAGCATAATTATTTGAGTGAGTTATGGATGTTTGATTAGAGATTGGTATTTTCGTTGTTCAAGAAGAGATAGTGTAACCATTTTTGGTTTGATGTGGATTGATTATTTAATATTTTTGGTTGCTGACGTGGTGGTGTGTTTAGGACATGAATGTGTGTCATAATCTCAACTATTTCATGATTTGAAGGGTTGCAATCTATTTTTATTGAGAGACAGAGGTTCATGTTAGTGTTCATGATGAATAGTGCAGAGTTGATGTTGAATTCTGAGACAAAATTGTTTTAGTTATTACTCTGTTGTTTCATGGTGCTTTCTCATATTTTTAGATTGTGTTTTATTCATGTTTCTAGATCTCATTGATTGGTGTCATTGCATTTTGTGATTTTCTTGAGATATGCTAGTGGTCTTCATTATTCTTGGCTAACATTATGGTGTAGCATGTTCCAAACGTTGAGGCATGATTTTTGGAGTTGTAGTGTTTCTGTAAAGGGTAAAAAGGGTGATCTTTAAATAGAGTTTTGAACAATGGGTATTTTCACATAAAAGAGACCATATGTCACATTTAACCACTTACATTTAATTTTAATGATAAGGAATGTAAATTTGGAAATGTTTGCAAAGAATAATGGACTAAAATACATACCTCATATCATAGCAGATCTGGAAATACCTAATTTTTTATGCTTGTGTTGGGTTTGAAGAAGATCTGCAACCAGGTATGGAATAGAAACACATAAATGGAGAAAACCCAGAAATCTTTTATGGATCTGGCTCAGGTAGACTTTGACCCAAAATAGAATGTCAATTTTGACCCAGAATAGAATGTCAATCTTGACCCAGACCAGAATGTCAATTCTGACCCAGAATAGAATGTTGATCTTGACCCAAAATATAATGTCAATCCTAACCCAAAACAGAATGTTAACCTTGACCTGCACAGCTCCTACGAAAATTAGTTTCTGGATCCTGAAAGTTTACTGAAAAGGGTATTCGAATCTGACCTGCAACTCCAAAAATAGTGACTGTAGATATCTAAAAAAGGGTGTTTTGGGGTGGCTATATAATTTTTTTCCTTAGTAAAACCCCCATTTTGGTGGTTTCCACCTCCACAAATAGTTGGATGTAATATAATGTATGTGTGTGTTGCTCGTAGGAAGAGCTTTGAATGTGCAATGCCAAGATCTAATCCTCTAGATTGAAACTCTGGCATGAATTGAAATGAGAGAGAAATGCATAGATTTGAATATGATAAATAAATAATACCAAGCCCCCAAGGCTAAATTACTCCAAACTCACAATTCATAGTTTCTACCCAATGATTGTATCCTTTGAATGCTTGAATGTTGAAAGTAGTAGATCAATGAAGAAGGAAGGATTTGAAGAACTCTTTTCTTGCTTCAATGAAGATCCACAATGGTTTGTCCACAAAAATTCTTGCTTGTATCAAGGAATCATCATATCTTTTCCTCCTATATCATCCTCTTGCATTCTTGCATCATCATTATGTCATAATCGTAATTTCACCATGTCCCCCAAATGAAGGCAAAAGAGAGTGTTTATAGAGAGATCTCAAGGTAAACCTCCTAGGGAAATGCAAGGGACCCAAATTAAAATTTCACCTAGAATCATGGTCCAATAACAATCACCAACCAAGGAGGGGATGTGTTAATTCAAATTTCAGAGAAAACACTTTCGCATTCGGATCCAGGGACCTATCTTTAAGTTTAGGACCCCAATATGATCTGGATCTGAAAGCGGGGACCAAAGCCTAACAGAGGTCAAGGTTGAACTTGACCCTGACCTAGGTCAAGGTTGACCTCAACCCTGACCTAGGTCAAGTTTGAACTTGACACTGACCTAGGTCAGGGTCGACCTTGACCCTGACCTGAGGTTTCAGGCAGGTCACCTTAAGAAGTCTGTGAGATTCCCAGGTCAGCCGGGGACCTAGGAAGGTGAGAAAACATATCTGAATGTTGATAAGAGGCATGGAGGCCTAGAAGGAGTGTGATGAATATTAGGAGGGCCAATACATAGGTCCTACTTAGAAAATAGAGTCACAAAGAAGGAAACTAAGGAGAATCCACAGGATCCTAGCTCTAATTTCACTTAGAAATGCATAATCAAGTGCAGATGCATCCTAAATGCAAATCTAACATGCAAGCACACTAAATGAGGGTGCTAAACCTACCAAAATGGAAGTGCTTAAATTTTAAGATGATACATTTAGCCCCCAATTTAGCTCAAATATGACACTACATGAATATGCAAGCTAAAGTAAGAAAACATCATGGAATAAAAAAGGATATAGCCAAGTCCTCAACATAGAGATCCTGCAAGAAACTGTTAGTACCCACAACCTGCACCACACAAGGTTAATTAAAATCCATATAGAACCTAAGGCTTACTAGGATTAATTTGATAAGTGCATAAAGCCCCTTATGCCCCTTGTTTCGGCTTACTAATTCTGAAAGGTGAAACAGGGTGATAAGGATAAGCATATACACTAGATATTAATTTTATTGAAAATTCCTTTCCTAAATGAGTTATAAGTATTCCTAAACTTCCTAAAATAATTCAAGTAGTTATGTATCTGAATCATGATTCCAACACCACTGACGATACTGAAAATAGAGCTACGAAACTCAATTTATGATGAAAAGAGTGAATGTCTATCTAAATGCATATCAAGGAAAATTTGAATTTAACCTAAGTAAATTCAAACAAAACCCTAATAAAACCCTAATTTCTAGCTATAAATAAGAGAAGAAAGAACTTACTTCCTCATTCTTACCATTTGCAGAGTTTAGGAGAAGAAGCATAATGCCAAAGAGAGAATAACTTTGAGCGACTCGCATGGAGATCCTGAAAGAGTGTCTAGCCAGTGGACATCCACTTCCTAAGGTGAGTTCATCATTTTGATATTAGTATTCATAAAATTCATGTTTTTAAGGTAAGGTTGACCTTGACCCTGAAAGTTCAACCCTGACCTAGTTATGTCAACCTTGACCCTTTAAGGTTGACATCAACTGGGAAGGTCTCATCCTTTCTGGGGATAAGGTCGACCTTGACCTAGAAAGGTCAACCTTGACCCAAAAAGGTTGAACTTGACCTATTCAAGTGGGTGTTATAGTTTTATTATAATAGAGTTATGATATGATGTTGTTTATGCTGACAAGATCTTCTCTGTCTCTGAGAGCACCCCTTCAAAGGGCCACTAATGACTATCAGAGAGAACCTGTCCGAGCTACATCAAGATGAGGTACAACTATTGAGAGATGTAGGATTGTACTAGGTAGCAGTCCTACCATATATGAGGCTCCATCGAGCCATGATATCAGCTATGATAGAGAGGTGGGATGAGGATACTTGTTCCTTCCATCTTCCCTCAGGAGAGATCACAATTACACTGGAGGATGTGTACAGGATCCTACGACTTCCAGTCTGAGGAAAGCCCATTAGATAGAGAGTGCAGCAGGGTTCAAATGAGATCCTCTCAAATGGCTAGTATTGTTTAAAACAAGTACCACAGATGAGGACCTAGACAGATCATATCGGTCTATCAGCCATCCTAGTAGGCTTGACACCTTTGATACAGAGAGTGGTACTATGTATACTCTCTTTGGTTGTAGTACCCAACACAAAGGGTATAGTCTTCTCAGCACCATTAACCCATCTTGTATGTAGGATGGAGAGTGATAGGAGTTTCTTTACATGGGGTCATAGCATGCTAGCCCATCTCTACCATGATTTGTGTTAGTTAGTGAGATATTAGCAGGAGAGTCTCACAATATGCACATTTTTACAGGTTTGGATGTTCGAGCACTACGCATGTACATGACCACATGGTGTTCTAGTGATGGTAGATGCAAGCACACCGAGAGCCTTTGCCTACCCATTGGCAGATATCTGGCAGCATGAATATATCCTCTATTGGAGGGTATGCCTAGACCATGTACTAGGTATTGATGTGATATGGAGACCGTACTGTCGGATAATAGAATGGCCAGATACACGACACTAGCTAGGACACTCACAGCAGCGTAAGCTGCTAGAGGTTCATACCAGTCACATAGTTATGCCATATTAATATGACAGAGTGATGAGACAGTTTGGTCTTACATAGGGGGTCCCTAGAGTAGTACCTCAGTATGTACACCCGACCAGATAGTATCAAAGACTCAATGGTATACGCCCACCATCATTAGTAGATATTGTAGACAGTGATATAGATGAGAGAGAGGATATAGAGGTATCCCCTGATGTGGCTTGTTCAGGAAATAGTAGGGACTATATCAAAAACTGGAGTCTGTAGGGAACCCACCCCAGCTTCCCTGATGACTATCTCATAGGTGAACCAGGCCTTTCAAAGAGGATACACCGAGATAGTGGTATACCATAGGAGGAGGAGGATCATAGAGACAAGGAGGAGCCCACCTCTAAGGGAGATCTTATGGAGGAGGATAGAGTAGAGGAGAGAGCAGACATGATGCCCCCAGATGATGGTACCAGTTCAGATGAGCCTTTTGTCCATGCCACACCACTGAGATCACAAAGACCTCCACGTGCCCATACAGAGACACCACCTTTGAGACCTAGATGTAGCAAGCATGGAGAGAGTAGTAATTCTATTCCCCCACCATCTAGATCCTTTGGTGATGCTCAGGAGGGAGATCCAGGTATGAAACATGTACTATACTTGAATATTTAACCAAATATTTTAAAATAAATACTAAAAGATAAATATATTTGAATTCTGCAGCTAGTGTAGCAGAGTGGAGGAGCTTTGTATCTGAGGTCTTGAAGGATACATGTATATCTTACTGACTGCCAGCTAGCGAGAGAGAGTCCCTCATTGGGCATAGAGATCCCACCAAGCATGCAGACATCTTTGCATGTGTACAGCGAGATCTGAGGTTATACAGAGAGAGAGGAGAGATTGATGGCTGACCTACAGAGAGCTCAGGAGCATACATATGAGGTTAGCATGTCAAGGAGTTGAACACAGACTACCATACTGAGATCCTCAGCCTCACATCATAGACTAGAGAGAGCTGGGAGCCATCGACCCTCAAATCATAGAGACAAAGATTGATAGATAGGGCACATGTGCCACATATGTATCAAACTCAAAAAAAGTTTTATAT
>MU223330.1:188199-199334 GCA_018584345.1 Thuja plicata
CTTTATTTGATGAAATTAAATTAATTTAATTGGAAGAAATTAATTAGTAAGTTTAAATATTTGATTTTAAACTATAGGAAATTGAGTTTAATTAATTAAATAATGATAATTAATCAATTAAAGCTTAATTAATTAAATAAAGTTAATTATTTAATTAATTTTGGGAATTGGTTTAGATGTTTTGAGAAATGAATTTAGAAGAAAATAGATGATTAATTAATGATTAAGAAACCATTAATTAATAGATGAAAATTAGTGTTTTTAATGTAAAGTCGCAAGCCTGTCCATTTTAGGGTGTCTATAGCTACAATATTGGTGTGAAAGGATACAAGCTTTGGGATCCTGTGATTGGTAAGGTGTTGTATAGAAGAAATTTTATTTTTAGAGAGCTAACACCTTCTCCTATTGTGCTACAGCTAGATGAAAAAGAAATGAAAGAATATGTTGTTCAGTTGCCTCCTACCCCTGAGAAGACTGAATAGAGAGACCCTGATGGATCTAATGATGAGGAGAGCTCTAGCAGCTCTGAAAATTTAGAAGAAGAGGTAGAACAACCTCAACCTCAGCCCTTGAGGAGATCCATAGGAGAAAGAAAGTAGCCAGAGAGGTTTGGATTTTCTATGTTAGATTCCAGTTGTGCTTATGCCTTGATTACAAACACTGATGAGCCTATATTTGTGAAAGAGGCTTTGGGTATGGAAGATGCAAGTTCCTGGATTGAGGCCATGGATGATGAGATGGCTTCATTGGAGAAGAACAAAACTTGGGACCTATTCCCTTTGCCTAAAGGACGGAAACCTATTGGAAGCAAATGGGTGTTTAAGAAGAAATTTTGTGTAGATGGTAGTGTTGAGAGGTGCAAGGCCAGATTGGTTGCAAAGGGGTATTCACAGGTGGAGGGAATTGATTATGGTGAAATATTGTCTCTTTTTGCAAATCTTACATCCATTATATTTCTGTTATCTCTAGCAGCGTTGTATGATTTAGAGGTAGAACAGATGGATGTGAAGACAACTTTCCTTCATGGTGATTTGGAGGAAGAGATCCATATGTCACAGCCTGAGCACTATATTCAGAAAGGTAAAGAGTCTTTGGTTTGCATATTAAAGAAGTCTCTATATGGTTTGAAACAATCTCCTAGGATGTGGTACCTTAAATTTGATGCCTTTGTGTTGTTGATTGGTTTTCTAAGATCAAAATCAGATCATTGTGTTTATTTCAAAGTTGAGAATGATCACCTTCTTATTATTGCATTATATGTTGATGATATGCTTTTGATTGGGAAGGGTATGGGTATGATTTCTGATTTGAAGTCTTAGTTGTCAGCACAGTTTGAGATGAAAGATCTAGGGGCAGCCAGGTATATTTTGGGTATGTAAATCAGCAGAGATAGATCTAACATAAAACTTTGGTTGAGTCAGAGTAATTATGTGAAGTATGTGTTGGATAGGTTTAGCATGGTAGATTACAGACCATTGTGTGTTCCTGTTTCTATGGGAACAAAGTTATCTATGGATGATTGTCAAAAATCTCCTAGTGAGGTGGAGGACATGAGAAAAGAACCTTATGCGAGTGCAGTTGGCAGCCTTATGTATGCTATGGTCTGTACTAGACCAAACATTGCCCAAGCAGTGGGAGTCCTGAGTCATTTTATGGCTAAAATTGGACGGGTACATTGGGATGCAGTTGAGAGAGTTTTCAGATATTTGAAGGGTACATTAGAGTATTCCATACGCTATCATGGCAACTCTTCTGGATCTCCACATTCAGTTTGTATTTGTGGGTTTGTGGATTCAGATTGGGTAGGTGACATTGACAACAAGAGATCCACCAGTGCGTATGTGTTCACTATGTTTGGTGGTGCCATCGGTTGGATGAGTAAGCGACAACCTATGGTCGCTTTGTCCACGACAGAAGCAAAGTACATGGTAGCTACTCACGCTTGTAAGGAAGCCATTTGGCTTAGGAGACTATGTTGGGATGTTGGTGTTGATGCAAGACATATTAAAATTTGTTGTGACAGTCAGAGTGTTATTTGCCTTGCGAAGAATCCAACTTTCCATGCCAAAACGAAGCACATTGATGTGCAGTTTCACTTTGTGAGAGATATGGTAGAGGATGGAAAGGTAAGTTTGGAGAAGGTAGATACAGTAAAGAATGTTGTGAATGCATTGAAAAAACCAGTGGGCACAAAGAAGTTCAGATGGTGTTCGGAGTCTATGGGCCTCTCGGCCTATAGCAGTTAAATCTTATTATTTCCTTTGGCTCTTACAAGGTGTTCGACAAGTGGGAGAATGTTAGGAATAAGGTGTCTCAACCTTGTATATTTCCTTACATTTGATATTATTTGTTTCATAATTAATTGTTTGCAAATAATGTATTTAAGTTTGATATATGTTCTGTCATTTAGTTGAGTGGACACGTTGTATTTTCACTCCACTTGGAAGATGACAAGGATGATCAAACTTGGTCTAGGTGGATCTAGGCATCCCCTTTTGTGGTAGAGGTTATTTTCCAAATGTCAACACTTTGAACAATGTGTAAGGTAATCATGACTGAAATGGTTATGACAGATTCCTATGACGATCATTAATATTTGGGTTTTGGGATTCCTATTTTTTCAAAGAATGGTAAAACCCTAATACGGTTGTCTTTGGAAGTTGCCCTAAAAAGGGAAGTACATGATATAAGCATTTCAGGGTTGCAATTTGCAGAGTGAGAATTTAGTGTATTGTTGGAATATTGTTATGCTGCCAGATTTGTCTTCAAGTGTCAATTATCTCCTGAAAGAACTTGCATTGCAAGTGTATTATAAACAACTATAGTTTTGATTAATATATTGTGCAGGTTTTGGAGTGTTGTGGTTTTTTACCGAAAGGTTTTCCCCAGGGTAAATCATTGTGTCATTCTCATTTTTCTATGTATACATGTTATTGCAGCAACCTCTAAGTTAATTGTATTAACATTCTGTAATTGATAAGGGTTAAATCTGAATTTACATGTTCCTCTCCTCAGGAGTTTAGTGTAGGGAACTATTTTCTGCACACTTAGTTTCCTTTCAAATCCCAGATGTGATGAAGGTGTCTTTCTTGGTTATTCTACAAAGAGAAAAATATTAAAATGTTACTATAATAGGTTGATAAATATAGTTTAAAGTGATAATGTCAAAGTGGATGAAATCTATCAAAGACAAGATAGATCTTGTAGATATGATCCAGATGATTAGGAAGACAATCAGAGAATACAAGCACAGATTCAAAATGGTTTGGTAGATCAAGATGAAGAATTTGAAAATGAGGAAGAAGTAGAGATACAAGTTTCAACTATAAATTAAAATACTAAGACTTCACGGTATGTAAGGATAAATCATTTTGAAAATCAAATTATTGGTGATAGGAATAAAGGTGTTCAAACTAGGAGAAGGTTAGAAAAAGATAGAGATGAGATTTGTTTTATTTCTAAGATTGAACTTAAGGATGTTAATGAAGCATGTAAACATGAAAGTTGGGTTAAAGCTATAGAAGAAGAATTGTATCATATTGAAAAGAACAAAACATGGATTCTTGGTCCCATACCTTTGAAAAATAATGTGATCAAAACTAAATGGCTATTCAAAAACAAATTGAATGAAGATGGTGAAGTGGTTAGGAATAAAGCTAGACTTTTTTGTAAAGGATACTCACATATGGAAGGGGATACTCACATATGGAAGGTATTGACTTTGAGGAAAAAATTTCTCATGTTGCTAGAATTGAGGTTGTTAGAATGTTTCTTGTAAATTCTACTTACAAATATTTCAAAGTATATCAGATGGATGTTAAGTCTGCATTTCTGAATGGAGAGTTGGGAGTAGAAGTTTATGTTGAGAATCATGATGGATTTTCATCGACTAATCAAAGTGACATGGTTTGTTGATTAAATAAATCCTTGTATGGATTGAAACAATCCCCTAGAGCCTCGTATGCAAGATTGGATAAGTATTTGTTGAAGCCTGGTTTTCATAAAGGTATCGTTGATAGTAACTTGTACTTCAAGATTGATCATGCTAACATTTTAATTGTTGAAGTACTTGTGGATGATATTATTTTTGGTGGGAATGATGTTTTGAGTAAAGAGTTTTCTAATGAGATGCAAAAAGAGTTTGAGATGTCTATGATAGATGAGATGAAATTCTTTCTTGGTATACAAATTACTCAATCAGATAAATGAATTTTCATATCTCAATCCAATTATGTGATAGAGTTGTTGAAGAAATTTGGTATGGAAGATTCAAAACCAAATTATTCTCCTATGGTTACCAGTTGCAAATTGATAAAGGATGATAATTCCCCTAAGGAAAATCAAACAAGATATAGATCTATGACTAGTGGATTATTGTACTTGACACATACGAAACCTAATATTATGAATTTTGTTTGCATTGTTGATATATTTCAAGAAGATCCTAAATAATCACATGTTGTTGTTAAAACAATATTCAGATACTTGAAAGGGACAGTTGGCTACGATTTTTGGTATCCTAAAGATGATGATTTTTTATTGAGTGCATATATAGTTGCAGATTGGCCAAGTAATTTTGATGACAAAAAGAGTAAAAGTGGAGGTGCATTTTTATTGGTTAAGAGGTTAGTTTCTTGGTCAAGTAAAAAACAAGATTGCATTTCTCAATCTACTGTTGAGGCATAATATGTTGTTTTTGTTAATTGTGCACAAGTGGTATGGATGAAGCAAATGTTGGAGGATATCATAATAGAGTATGATGAGCCTATTGTTATCTACTATGAAACTTCAAGTGAAATTAATGTAAAAAGAGCCCAGTGTTACATTAAAAGACAAAGCATATATCTATTAAGTACCATTTCTTGAGAGAGAAGTTCGAAGAGAAGGAAGTCAGAGTGGAAAATGTATCTACTAAGAAGAATATTGCAGATATTTTCATGAATCCCTTGCCAAAGAATACTTTTGAGTATCTCATAGGTAAGATTGGGGTGATTGCACCTCCTGAAAGAGCTAAAAATGCATCAATATGCATTGGTTTAGTGTTCTTACATAAATATCTTCAATCTGGATTGATGTTTTGATGGCTAATACTCAGGGGAAGTAGCTAGTCTTGTGGTTTATCAGTTTATCATGCATTTGGGAGAGATAGTTGGTTTGAATATATGTGCCTTTTCCATTGATGTCAAAGGGGGAAAGATAGTCATGTGAAAATAATATAATTCAGCTTATGAGGTGAGATTGTTCTCACGGGGAGAAGGTTTGTTAGAAAGACTCTACAAGATAATATTGTGGATACTGTTGGTGGTATTGTTGATATGATTTATTTGTGTATTTTTTTTTCACATCATATGTTTCTATCAATTCAAAAGAGGGGGATTGTTGGAATATCATACATATGTGTGCTGACATTGATGTTTTGTCATTGAAGTCAACATATTTCTATTGTTCCAGGCAATTCTCTTGCATTGTTTCTGTGATGCTCAGTGAGCTTATTGGTTCGGTATGGATACTATGTTGAAGATCATATGTTGTGAATGTATAGATGGTTTTAGGGATGTATTTAGTTGACTTATGTTAGTTTATAGAGGTTAGCATTATGATTTTAGTGAGTTATGGATGTTTCATAAGAGACTGGTATCTTGGTTGTTCAGGAAGATACGGTGTAATAGTTTTTGGTTCGATGTGGATCGGTTGTTCAATATTTTTGGTTTCTAACCTGGTGGTGTGTTTAGGACATGGATGTGTGTCTTAAGCTTGACTAGTTCATGATTTTAAGGATTGCAAGCTATTGAGTGACAGAGTTTCATGTTGGTGTTCCTGATGAAGAGTGTAGAGTTGATGTTGAATTCTGAGACAAAGTTGTTTTGGTTGTTATTATGGCATTTCATGGTTCTTTCTCATCTTTCTATATTATGTTCTATTTGAGTTGTTGGATAGCATTGATTGGTGTGATCCCATTTGATGATTTCTTAAGGTGTGTTGGTGTTCTTCACTATTCTTGGCCGACATGATGGTGCAACAAGGCATAATTTTTGGAGTTGTATCATATTAGAGGATAAAGATTTGGATCATTCATTTGTCTTAGTTCATAAGATTTAGATCACATTGAAGATTGTAATGTATTTGATTAAACATTTGTAATTAAGTGTTTGGCTGACTTTGAAGAAAAAAGATTGATGAATTGTATAAATGTAATGATGTAATATCATTTTATGGATTGTATCATGTGTGTATAGGTGTTTGAGAGACTGTGCAAAGAGGTATGCATGGAATCTACAATTGAGGGAGAGATCTGATATAGTATGTACTTCATTGGAATTGTATAGACATAATGAAGATGCTAACAATTAGTTCATGATATGTGGATTGTTGTTTACTATGGATTATTGTCCACTCAAGGTTGTATCCCTCATTGTATTCCTTTGGGTTGTATCCCTCATTTTTATTTGAGCAGTGAGCTCTAGGCAGTGTGCTTGAATGCATGTACATTCCCCTTGTAATACCTTTAACCTAGTATAGTGCTTTTAACATAGTACATTAGCTTGTGGGTTTGATCCCCACCATGGTTTTTCCCTTAACTGGGTTTCCACTTCAAAAACCTTGGTGTTATGTGATGATTGATGTGTATTCATTTTTGTTTTAATGTTCATCATTCAGATTTGAGATTTAAGGTTAAGAGTTTGTTAAGGTTTTGAGATTTGGGACACAACTGATTCACCCCCCCGCCCCCCAATCAGTTGTGTGTGTTTCCTTGTTTCTATCAATTTACTCCCATTATAATTATTCTACAACTAAATATTAATATTTTATATGCTACCTATTATTGTACATGTTTCATTCACATTTGATTTATTGAACTTCAATAGTCTATTAGTGTTTCATTGTAAAATTTGTTAGCACAAAGAAGAAAAAGGATGATCAGTCTAAAGAGATTGATACTCTCAGATATTCTATCCAGCAGTTTATTCATCTAAAGGATGATACTGCGGAGTTCATGAAATAGATGGGTTAGATCCTCTATTGGTTGTCGTTGTTTTTTGTGTGCCAATTTTTTGTCTTGGGTGTTTTTTGCTGGCGTTGTATGTTTGGTCTGCATTTTTGGAGGAGTCCTTGTGATGCTCATCTGTTGTTCCTCCAACAGTTTCCTTTTGTCTTGTGCTTTATCTTTCTATCTTTGAATATATTGTAAAGGGTACGAGATTCCCTTTAAAATCCGCTTTTACCTTAATCAAAAACATTTGCTACTCTAAATCATATTTCTTTCTTAATAGTTCCACTTCAATTGATATTATTTTTTTATAATCAAATTTCATCAACTCACATTTGGCATCGACAATAACTTTTATGCTTTGTGTCCTTGTTAAAAAATGTATAAATTTTATAACTATGTGGATATATGAAATTTAGAAAATAAAGTGATATGATTGGCCAACTTAAATGAAAATTTGCATCAAGAATTCTCTATGTATTCAATATACAATCAACCCCAAAATATATGTAGAAATGTCCACTTAATACACATAAGATATATTAGGATTGAAATTTAATATGCACAAGATATGTCCAATTCTGTATTTAGCATGCACACCCAACAATAAGAATATATCTTCAATTGGACTCAACCATCATCAAGAATACCTATATTAATAAGGATAATATTACTACAAGACTTCTCACATCTTGTGAGTTTTTTGGTGTGGTTTTCATTCTCCTATCTTATCACCTATCTTATCATATAGTGGTAAGTATGAAGTTTGAAAATAAAATAATTATTTTGCCCCAACAAAAAACAAACAACCTCATGATTGTTGCTTGTTTCAGAAAATAAATATCTTGAATAAATATTTTTTGTCACGTTATTTAAATATTTATATATATTAAAAATATATAGATATAGGAAATATAAACAATAAATTTATATGATTGGCCAACTTAAATAAAAATTTGCATCTAATAGATGTATATGTAACCTGCCTATTGGCAAGAACTAATAATTATTATACCTCAACAAAAAGCAAACAACCTCATGCACTGACTGTTGAGCCAATAAATTTTGAAATAAATATTTTTATTTACATTATATATATATATATATAGGAAATTTAAAAAATAAAATGATATGATTGACCAACTTAAATGAAAAGTGTTGGAAATAAATGTGTATTATCTTGTATTTTCATTGATGTCAAACATTGTGTTCTATATGTTCTGGATGAGCTTGATGATATTCCCTCAAGCTTTGTGGTCTAAATGACAAGTTATGTATGCTTCGCTCAAGCTTTGTGGTCTGAGTGATGGGATATGTAAGTTTAACCTTCAGTAGAGTTGAAGACAAGAATTGAACATTGGAAGACATGTATGTATCTTGTATGGCCTCATAGCTGTGGAAGACATGAATTTTTCCTATATGATCTCAGAATAGTGGAAGACTGGAATGTTTCTTGTGTGATCTTAGAATAGTGGAATACATGATTGTTTCCTATGTTCATGTGCAAACAGTGTTCTATAGTGCTCTTGTATTATATTATTATTTCTAGATGTCTACCTGGTCTAGATGTCTTTTGTAGCACTGTGTTGTATTCCAGTTGACAAGTTTACAGTAGTAGTTACTTGTCTTTCTGAAGTGGTTCTCTTCTAGAAATCAGGGTTGATGTTGTGTTGTTACTCATTCAGATGAATTCAAGACTTGGTCTTGGTTGTGGTGTTCTCAAGTTATCAGGTATAAGTTCTTGGTGTTCCACAGACTGTATTATCCTGAGTTGCCAATCTTTCCAGTTGTTGTTTTGATATGGGAATTTGGCATGAAAACTCTTGACATGGAATATGATGTGGCATGTTGACATGAATACTAATTTGGTGTATAGATATCACCATAGCATATGGAGGTTTGGTTACCATTGGTTAGTGGTTTACTTCTACATGTTTGATTTATCATTGGTTTATGTTCTAGTGATTGTGGATTTAGCATTGGGACATGTGTAGTGTGTTCTTGATCCATATTTCTTCTAGTATTGATTGTATGTTTAGTTTTAGATCTAAGTGCTATATTTATTAATTGTTGAAATATCAGATTTAGGTATGAGTCTTATATTTCATGCTTATATCTTATTATTATGGGTTCATGCTATAGGGAAACTATGTATTTAATATTTATCATTTATCCATTTGGGTCCTTGGTTTAGATGCTTTTGATAATGATCTTTGTTTTTCCTTGGCCGACATGGAACTTATTTGTAATATCCTTTTTGGTTTGGTTGATCTAATTCTAATCTCCAATGATCTATCTTGTATATAAGGTCTATTGGTATCTTGGAAATTGTATACAAGGTGTGAAGCAAGATTAGTGTGCAAACTAGCTCAACAATTAAAAAAATACAATGACAATTCCAAAGAAGAAAAGGTAGTAATAAGTTTGTTGTTGGTAAAGACAAAATTGTGTAGATCAACTAATTTTGTAGGAGAATACTTTCATATCTACTTTGAAGGATAATAAGTACTTTGATACAATGAGTCTTTGTTACTTGAGTTTGTTACAATAGTTTTCTACATTGACAGTGAGTATGCACATGCAAGTCCAGAGCAGTGAGCTCCTATTTATATTGTAAGGTAGTGGACCTTCTTCATTATTCAAATTCATTGTTGTATAGGTAGTGAACCTTTGATTGGTTTTACAGATCAGTGAGCTATTAATCTTTTGTAACCAGGTCATATACTTCAGTGAAATAACTTTGTGAGCAAGTTCTCACTGTGGTTTTTCCTAGTTTGGGTTTTCCACGTATAAATCTTGGTGTTCTTGTGTTACTAGTTCAGTTCTTTCTTGCACACTATTTCTTGTGGTGGTAACAGAAGTAAGTTTTAGTGTTTTTACTTTTATGTTGATTCACAACCCCCTCTCAGCATCCAAAGGGTGTTCATCAATTGGTATCAAAGAAAGGTCCCTTTGAAAGAAGCTTAACCACTTGAGGAAGATCCAGGATGACACAAAACTTACACTTTCAAGGACCAGTGTTTGATGGCACTAATTTTCCTTACTAAAAGGACAAGATGGAAGCTTATTTCAAAATATTTGATAATGATATTTGGGAGGTAATTCAATCTGGTTTTTATCATCCTTTTGGAAGATCTTTTGCCACTAAATCTTAGAGAAACAAAAGGAAGCAAATGCGAAATCTAGAAAAAATATTTTTAGTAGCTTATGTGATACAACCTTTGGAAAAGTGAAAGTCTTGAGAGGTGCAAAAGAAATCTAGGTTAAACTGGTATTTGTATATGGAGATCTAAAGACAAAGAAAGCAAGACTAAATAATCTCAAACATAATTAAAGCCCTAAGAAAAATAGAAGATGAGAGTGTTAAGAGCTACATCTATAGGGTTACCGATGTGACTGATGGAATCAGGGCTGCTGGTGGACATCATGAAGAAACTGATGTTATTCTCAAGATCTTATTAACCATACCAAAGGATTTATACCGATAGCATGTTAAATAGAGGAGAACATTGGCATGATTCAATATACTATAGATCAACTCATTAGGCAACTTTCAACATTTGAGCTTGCAGACGTTGAAAGAGAAAAAAGAGAAATTGCTTTTAGAGCTATTGAAAATGTTGAGCCAGAATCATGTAGTATACCAGAGGATGCAAAAGGTTACCTTTCAAGAAGCTTCCATTGAGGCACTAGAAGATATAAATGTAATTTACCTCTTAAATGTTTTAATTATGGAAGGATGAGATATTTTTCTAGTGATTACAAGTATAAAGATTAGCATAGTGATTTAGAAGATGTAGATAAAAAGAGCAATCAAAAGAAAGGAGATTTTAGAAATAACATTAATTTCAAAGGTAGAGGTAAAAAGAGCTTGTGTTCCATGGAAAAATATTTTTTTGAGGGAGAAGATACTAATGAAACTATTGAAGAATTATTATTTTTAGTTATCTCATAAAGAAGGGAACAATTTGCATTGCATGCTAAAGTTGTTGCAAATGCACGGATCATATTATAGACACCCTAAAATGGACAGGCTTACGACTTTACATTAAAAACACTAATTTTCATCTATTAATTAATGGTTTTTTAATCATTAATTAATCATCTATTTTCCTCTAAATTCATTCCCCAAATCATCTAATCAAAT
>MU223330.1:221528-248540 GCA_018584345.1 Thuja plicata
TATATATATATATATATATGGAAGGTATCCTCCTAAAGGCAGAGTATATTTAATTATCTTTAAAATAATACAAGGCTCCAATTTCTCAGCAAAAGGCCATTTGTGAGTAACAATATTTTCAAATAAGATTTATAACTACTAAAAATCATAATTGGGGAATAGATATCATAATACCCAATCCAATTATAAATCCCCAATTTTTTTTCTAAATAAGTGTCATCAACACCCTTATTAGCCAACTCATCAACCATCTTATTGCCTTATCGATAAATATGGTTACAATTAACTAGATTGAAGTGTTTTATCAGTTTCATAACACGCTCTAATATGGAATTCAATTTCCAGTTAGGGGTTGAGCCTGATCTAAGTGCATTAATTACCACTTGTGAATCACCTTCTATCTCCAACTTTTTGATTTCTAAGTCCTTGCACAATAATAAACCTTCTACTAATGCATCCATTTCTACAATATTGTTAGTAGTGTTTCTTATAGGCTTTTCTATTCTTCCACAACAAATCATATCCCATGAATGTACCACGCATCCTATCCTGGCAGTACCTGGGTTCCCCCTTGATACCCCATCAAAGTTAAGTTCGAACCACCCGAATTGCGAAGCTGACCACTTACATGTTTCCCTTTCCTTAGTACTTTCTTTCCCACCCTTTCCAAATTGTGGTGGAATAATTAAACCATTCCATTCTTTCCTCATAATATTGTCCGAATAAGCGAATATTCCTTCTACATGATTCTTATTTCTTAGTCTGTTGTTAATAGTTTCCACAATGGTAGCCTCCATTTTGTTTTCAAGACACATATTTCTCATCTCATTTACTTGAAAAATTATCCTATTTTGTTCCTTCCATAGTTCCCAAACTACTATAGACGGTGCGAAAATCCATATACTATGATACATGCTTTTCTTCTTTTTGATTGGCCATGCTTTTAAGTGATCAACCGGGTTATTAGGAATAGTTGATTTCCAATGTAATTTTTGACACAACCATTTCTAGCATCTTATTGCATAAGGACACCTTAGTAAAATATGATCTACTTACTCTACATGATTTTTTTACAAAAGACATCTTGAAGGTCCCTCATACCCAATTTTCCTAAACCATTTTGCAGTTTTTATCCTTTTCTGCATTGTTGCCCAAATAAAAATTCCAGTTTTTGGGAGACATACTTTATCCCAACATAAATGCAAGGGCAGATCCAATTCCTACCATTGTTGAGATTTAACCAATATTTCATACCCTTATTTGACCTTATACGACCCTGTCTTAGAACCCAACCATATTAATTTGTCCTCTCTATTTTTATCATAATTTGTCTAGATTTAAGAATATGTTCTTGTTCTATTTTCTCATCTTTTAATAATGGAGTACTTTCTAATGACTTCCATTTCCACCCAAGGTTGGGATCTCCTATTGGAATTTCAATATAATCACTTACTTTTCTTCCCCAACAATTAGATAATATTTCCTTTATCCTAGGGTTAGTCAAACAATATATGGGTACGTAACCACCCCAAGAATCTTCCCAAAACAAAGAAAAATTAACCGATCCTATATCTCGGGTCAAGTTGTTATTAATGATCTCCCTATATTAGAGAATAAAATTCCATGCCCTTGATCCTTTAGGAGGGTTCCTAGTTCTAAAAATACTAATGAGGTTGTCCTCTTAAGGATATTTGTTAATGATAATCTTAGCCCATTTCCTTTTTGGCTCCTGATAGATTTTACAAACCAATTTACCTCCCAATGTCAGATTCTTCCATCTCGTTCTTTTAAAGCCTAATCCCCCATTTTTTAATGGTTGACATATTATTTCCCAACTTATAAGTGCCATCTTTTTATTATTAGACACCCCCTAACATAAAAAGTTCTTAAGTTTCTTGTTTAATCTATCCTTTGCACCTTGAGTAAGGGGAAAATACGACATCTGATAAGTGGGTCAACAGAAAGTATTGATTTAATCATTGTGGCCCATCCAACATTAGTTAGCCACCTCCCTTTCCAATTTTCCATTTTATGATCCAACCTCTTAATCAGAGGGTCCCATAACTTATTGGTCCTTCCCCTTTTATCAAGAGGCATCCCTAGGTATTTACAAGGGAAAACCCCTTTCCTAAAACCCAGAATATGGCATATTTCATCTTCTATTTTTGTGTCAGTATTGAGGAAAAAATTTCTGGTTTGTCTGCATTGACTCTTTAACCAGAAGCTCTCATATAAAGATCCAAAATATCCTTATGACGTCTAGCTTCCGATGTTGTTCTTTTACAAGCAAGTAATGTGTTGTCTGCAAATTGATGATGAGTTATATTGGGGTTTCCATCAGTAACCTTAATACCAGAAATCAACCCTTGCTGTTTTTCCATATTCACAGTTCTCCCAAAAGCTTCAACCATTAGAATAAAGTGAAAGGGTGAAATAGGGCCACCTTGTCTTAAACCTCTAGAAATTTAAAAAAAGCGTTCAAGTGTACCATTGAAAAGTAATGAAATTTTAGGAGTTGATATACAATTAAATATTAGGTTAATCCATTAGTATGCAAAACCAAATGCTTCCATGCATTTACATAGAAACCTATGATGATGAACTTGATATTGTGGAACCTAGAACAATTTCATAATCAACAACCATGGATTTCAATTTCAAACCATCCAGGAAATAAAACGAGCGCAAGACAAACATGCAAAAGAGGGAATACATTGCACTACAAAAGAAGCAACCATCTATGAAAACTTACCTCACTCGGTCTAAGGGAGTCGCCAAGTCCCTTGGGGGAAAATATAGCACCTAACCTAGTTTGTTAGGGGCTTAATTACCCCTAAAATGGTGCATGGTCTGGTGCCATATGGTTCACTAAGGATGGAATTTTATCTTGTTCCATGTTACATTTTTGTCCACTAACAATGTTGTGATTTTAATAAACAATGTTTGGGTTGGGATAATATCTTTCGCAGGGATGTTGGTGCTTTTTTGGTCTTGGGATCATGTTTTCTAATATGGTTATAGTTGAGTTGTTGAGTTTACACTATTATATGATGGTGGCACTAGTGGTTGGTTTTCTCCTCCGCTAACATTCTATGGAGATTCTTTCACTTTGGGATCTGTCCACAAGGGGTGTTTTGGGTCATGGATCTTGGTTTCCCTTGATGCATATGCATTTGATTACTTCTTCCCATTTGGTTGGGATGGCCTCGTTCCCATTCTTTTTGGCTCACGTTAGTTTTTAGGCTATGTTTTGTTTAGATGTGTGCTTCCAAAAGTATTTGGGAGCTTTTGGATTCTATTCATCTTTATGTAATTATTTTTTATATTAATGGAATGCGCACTACCCCCATGGTAGCAGTTTTCCATTAATATAAAAAATAATTACATAAAGAGGACCAGAATCCAAAAGCTCCCAAATACTTTTGGAAGCACACATTTAAACAAAACATAGCCTAAAAAATAACATGATCCAAAAATAATGGGAACGAGGCCATCCCAACTAAATGGGAAGAAGTAATTAGATCCATATGCATCAAGGGAAACCAAGATCCATGACCCAAAACACCCCTTGTGGACAGATCCCAAAGTGAAAGAATCTCCATAGAATGTTAGCAGAGGAGAAAAACAACCACTAGTGCCACCATCATATAATAGTTTAAACTCAACAACTCAACTATAACCATATTAGAAAACATGATCCCAAGACCAAAAAATCACCAACATCCCTGCGGAAGATATTATCCCAACCCAAACGTTGTTTATTAAAATCACAACATTGTTAGTGGACAAAAATGTAACATGGAACAAGACAACATTCCATCCTTAGTGAACCATACGGCACCAGACCATGCACCATTATTTAGGGGTAATTAAGCCCCTAACAAACTAGGTTAGGTGCTACATTTGCCCCGAAGGGACTTGGCGACTCCCTTAGACTGAGTGAGGTAAGTTTTCATAGATGGTTTCTCCTTTTGTAGTACACACACACACACACACAAAGTGATATGCTTGGCTAACTTAAAAATGAAAAGTTGTAGCTGGTAGATGCATAAGTAACCCGCCTATTGGTAGGAACTAATAATTATTTTGCCTTAACAAAAAACAAACAACCTCATGCATTGACTGTTGAGCTAATAAATTTTGAAATAAATATTTTTTGTCACATTATTAAAATAGGTATATATATTGCTCGGTTAAAATATTTTTTCTAATTAGTATTAAATTGGTAAAATCTTGGCTCGATCCAGGGATGACTACAACTAGGGAAACCACCTTTCCAAATCAAGAGAATTATTGTAGAGACCTATTAACAGGTATAGCCCAATAATCCTTAATACATAACTTGAAAATATATCAAAGACCAAGATTTTCCATTGGTCCCTCCCTTAGTATGGGAATAGAGGATCACCTCAAAAGATTTTTTCACTTTCTTTTCTTTTTTACCCTTCACAATTTCCCAACCATCTTCCACTTTGGCTGCCTCTTTCTACCATTCCATTGAGTTGGGCTTCAACAAGTTAGCCATTCTATTATCACATTGTTGGCTTTGACCATTTGATGAAGAATCTACTCCCTTATCTAAAGACCCTACATGTTTTTTCTCTGGTTTCCCTCCAACGTTGCAGCTTCATTCTTATGCATAACCTCCTTTTCACAACCATCCTTGACAACATTAACACCGTTCAATAATAGTTTCTCACCCTTAATCACGTCCCTAGATAGTTTTTGTGGCACATCCCCATTCACCACTTGAGAATAAATCTTCTACTACACACCCTTCTTCTCCACTGTATGATGAAGGTGGGATACCTCTTTCCACCAGGTGGATTTCTTGGCTAATCTTTGTTTAGTATATTGATAAACCATATGTCCTATCTCAAAACATCTTCTACATCTGAAAGATACCCCCTCATAATCTAAGGGCTACACCCAGTAGCCTTTTGAAGATTTGATTATAATTTCTATAGGGGAACCTTCACATACATCCATCTCCACTAGAATCTGAGCATAAGTAGAGTGCAAGAGGTTTGATGATCCTTCATCTACCATATAAAAGCTATCTAAAAAATTCCCAATAACCTCAAAACATGAATCAAACCATAAATGTAAAGGCAGGTTAGGAAGTCTTACCTAGAGTGACACCTTGTCAAAAGTTTTAGTAGCAAGAAAAAACAACAAGTGCTAGGGTTTCAACATCAGTGGATACTTGTTCTCCCAACTCGAAAGGGAGTCAAGTAAAATCTTGTTTCTATCCTAAACATTTTTTAAAACAACAATGGAAAAACCCTAGCTCTTGGGTAGATTTGAACACACCCTTCTAAAACAAGTTCCTAGTTCTCTTGAATATCCAACTTTATAGCTCAATCAAACTTGGCCACAAACCCTCGAAATGCCCAATCAGTCCAAGCTCTAAAAAAATATGCAACATTGTGAGCCACTTCTTCCTCCACTTCATCCACTAAGTCCACTGCAATTGCCTTGTTCGTTTGTTGCTTAACAACATCCATGAAACCCTCTTCGTACTAAAGTTGTTCATTCGTATGTATGGCCAAAAATAATGAAACCCTATAGGGGCCGCTCGTCCCACTCCCCTTAATCCTAGGTTCACCATTTTTTTTGCCCCATTATCACAAAAAACAACCACTCTTGTAAAAAAACTTCTCCCTATCTCTTTTTGTTGTGCCTTTGCACCACCACCGCCTAGTCTCAGGCCATGCTTCTTGCTCTCTTTATCTAGAGTCGATCCTTCCACCCGATTCCCTCCAAATTTTGTAGTTGTTGTTCCCATTTGAAGAGTGCCCTTCTCCTTGCGACCTACCCTGAGTCATTCCTACAACATTCAAAAACCCTAACAAAAACTTAGGAGCAGAGAAATTCAACAACAAATCCATCTCTTCTCATTTTCTATTTTTACACTAAATAGGTATATATTTTACAACTATATAGATATGTAAACTAACATGATTAGCCAACTTAAATGAAAAGTTGCATCAAGAATGTTGTATGCATTCAATATACAATCAACCCTAAAAGATATGTCAAAATTTCTATTTAATATAGATAAGATATATTAGGATTGCATTTAATATGCACAAGATATGTCCATATTTGTGTTTAACATGCATACCCAACACTAAGAATATATCTTCAATTGCACTCAACTATCGTGAATCATATTCTTACATTTTAAAAGATTTTGTACTACCTATATTAATGAAGATAATATTACTACAAGACTTCTCACATCTTGTGAGATTTGTTGTGGACCTTTTTTTTTTTTTATCTTATCTTGTCATAGAGTGGTAAGTATAAAGTTTGAAAATTAAATCATTATTTTGCTCCAACAAAAAACAAACAACCTTATGCATTGAGTAATGGTTACTTGTTTTAGCTAATAAATTTTGAAATAAATATCTTTTGTTATATTATTTAAATAGGTATATATATATATATAACAGCTATGTAGAAAAATAAAATGATATGATTGACCAACTTAAATAAAAAATTACATCTAATAGATATATAAGTAATCTATATGCACAAGGAACTAATAATGTCAGCATAAAACCTTACTTGTCAAATAAACTACTTGGAAAAATTAAGAATGATTGGAAAATACCAAGGAACCTTACTTGTCAAATAAACTGCTGTAAAAATTGGAAAACCCATAAAATATTTGGGAGGGGAGAACATCTGGTGCTCGAGTATTATAGATCCTCTAGCCTATCTTAACTTCCCCATTCCCACCACAAAATAAAAAGTTCTGCAAACATTCATATAAAGCCATGGTTTTTTCTCTGTAACGAAGAAAATTAATTGGACTCCAAACCTCCAATGGCAAACTACGAACCCAACTCCTTGGAAACTCTCCTGCTGAACACAATGATGAGCAGGCTTCAAGCGCGACCCCCTTATCTGGACACCTCCTCTGTTATCTCCAACGCCTGCGATCGCATCATTTCTGACGACACTAAAACCCCACTTCAAAGAGAAGAGGCCAAGTTAGAGAAAGCCATTATACAGATCATTCTCGGCGGAGAAGGGCACCAGAAACTCAGCCCCAATTCAGGTCAGGCCGTCTCAATAGGCGACCACCATGTCTGCGTAGGGTTTCATGAGGAGCCACCTGCTGGTGTTGATGTCGGTGATGGCGCTGGTCCTGCCTACCGTATCTGGGAATGGCACGGCCATATTATGCTGCATGATGACGATGAGGGCTACAATGCTGAGTATGTCTATGGGAATTATTTTGAGAAGCCACAGGAGGTTAATCAGCGGGTAAGGGCTAAACAAGAGGAGGAGACTGCCCATGGAATCGAGGGCTTGGGGTTGGGCGGCCTTATCGGGGCTAATCAGGATGAGACCAATGCCAGGATTTTGTGCAGGAATATAAGTGCCGGATCATTAAGGTGAAGCTGCTCGCTTTGGTTTTTAAGTCGATAATGACGTTGAGGGATTTCAAATAGATTATTCGCTTATATTATGGCTTTGAAAGAAAAAGTGCTGTTTATATACATTTAAGATTTTATTTATTTTTGTCCATTTTCTTTTCAAAATCAATGATGAATTCTGGGATTTAGAACTAGATTGTGGAGCTTAAATTTTTTTATTTTTTATTAGATTCAATTATTTGATTGTTTCCTAATTGTTCAGAGTTTAGGGTTGGGAGTTTTGAAAACAATCATTTGTTACATGAGATTTAGAGTTTTAAAAGGAATAATATCTTGTGCATTTGGAGTTCTGTAGAAAAATCGTTTGATGACTTGTGGGGTTTCAGTTTTTGCCAAAAGTACTTTGTCAATTTTGTTGTTTTGGGATAAATCAATGTTCGCATACAGAGTCTGGGGTTTTGAAAATATCAAACAATGGAGAAAAAAATAGTCCATTATCTGTTTAGGTTGTTGAAAACATTAACTTACGGGGTTCAGAGTATTTGAAAAGTGTGGCATAAGAAAAGGGTTCTCTTTCATGTGTTTGGTGGCAAAAGAGAAATTGACGTTTCCTTTAATGCATACCAAAATGGGAAGTGAATGTGATTTTGGTTTGTCATGGTTAGTTGTGAATGGGGTTTATGGAGATTGATTTGTTTGGAAGCATTATTTTCAGAGCCAGTCAGGATATTATGACCAGCGGTTGCATTTGGGTACTGAGTATCTAATATAATGGTCAATAGGTTGTCCTTATTTTGTAAAACACGGTTCAGCTGGGGCATGTAAGCCCTGTTATTGTAAATTGTATCCTTGCCGGAGTGGTAATTGAATTACTTTTCTCCCAATTGTGAAAATGTGCCATGACAATTTTTTAATATTTTTGTTCAATGTTTCTTTTAAATTGGTGAATGGGGGACTTGGGGCCCTCAGTTATAAACAAAATCATAAATGTTTTCTAACTGATATACAAGAGAAACAAATCTTTATTATGTCAATAACTTAAATTACCCTATCCTAAAAGACAATGCTCTCCCTTCTTAACATGGGTGTGGAGGGCCATCTTGCGTTGATCCTTATCTGTTTGTAAGGAGATATATTTTTCTGCATGATTAATGTCCAATGATTTTAAATTGAATTCTGAAGAATCACCATGTTCATGCCCAGAGTTCCTCGTTGGATCTGCCAGCAGAGAGGGTTCCTTTCTCTAATCTTTCCCCTCAGAGCCCTGGGGGAAGCAGCGTTGGCTCCTAAATGGACAGAGTCACTACTGTGTGCCGCAATAGAGCCAAAAGCAAATTGAGTCTATGCAAACATCTTATCCTCAGGTTTTAGGGACACACAACCTTGGATTCCTCACTCTCACTAAAAAAAAATTGTCATGAAGGTTCAAGTTCATTACTTTCCACCAAGTAGTTTGCTTCGCGGGTTTGCTCTTTTGGTTGAAGGCAAGAGTTTTCTGTCCATTTCTTGAGTGTTTTCTGTTGGTCTGTTTGCAAGTGACCATCACCTCAAGAATCTAAGCAAAGGTGAATGTAGATTGAAGCTGTGACTTTTCTGGAACCACAATAATTTTCACAGTGGAATTTGCAATTGAAGAAAAACTGAGAATACCCCAAAAATGAAGCAGAAGAATAGGGAGTCTAACTCAAACCGGAATAGCTGAGGAAGTCTCTTTGAGTGAATTGAATTCTGCATACCAAGATTTCAGACAAAGGTAGGCTTTGTCCCAATACCGAGGTCTAATCTGGAGCGGCTGGTTCCTTTTCACAATGGAACCACAGATGAGATAATCAATGAGAAACCCTTAGCACAAGGACCAATGGAGATTTCATCCTCAAGGAAAGGTCAAGTTCAGCTAAACCTGGCCAAAAAATGTGAAAGCTGCGGCTCAAAGAGTGTGCTATGTGCCACTTCATCCTCCAAAACTTTTTATCCAAAATCCTTATGGGAAAGATCTCACCCTTAGCCCCGTGATCTTCTGAAAGATCACAAGGCCAATTTTGCGAGGTTCCCCCTTGAGCCAATCAATGATATGTTGATTCCCCAGTAGAAGCATTAATACAAGTGACAAACCCCATAATTGCAGCTGAAAGCAGAAAGCTTATTTCTTTGTGTTGCACATGATCCACCAGGGCAAAATGGATGAACCTTTGCTGAATTATTTTCATCTGTCTCTGATGCAGAAACTGAGGTTGGGCACAAGAGGTAAGAGGTGCCGGAGGAAAAATCCTTGTGAGCCACTGCTGGAGATGAACATATTTTTGGACAAATAAATTTTACTGTTGACAAGTAAATTTTAGATGGACTAGAGCAAAATCCTAATAGGGCTTAAAAGCAGTGCAAATAAGTATATAAATGCATGTTCTTTCTTTCAACTTTTTCTCCTCAATAAGATTTGTTCTTTTTAAATTTATGTTTGGGACTGCCTCGTATGAGAAACTGCTCTTTGGCGACATCCCGTCTCAACTTTAAATCATCAATGTTATGGATATGGCCATAAGTCAGCTACAGTTCAATAATAACTTCAATTTACACTTACAGCGTTATCATTGTGTAATTGCCGTTTGAAGCTTGATACGGTATGATCAAATCAATCTTTGATAATAACATAGCAAGACCATGTATAGTGTCATTCTCTGGTTATTGTAGGTTTACATTAAGCTATGTTAATTTTCAATCTAATCATAAACATTGTTCAAATTCTTTTGGCAAATAAACAAAAAGCCCCCAATACAATTCCCTTCAAGGAGCTGCCTTCTGGGTCAATGGAAGAAAATCAATCTTCTACAGGAGTGGCTACAAAAACTATGAATATAAGTGCCCAAGGACCCTTCTTTTTAACTTTTCTTATGTGGACTCGTTTAGAAGTGAATTGTTGAGTGTTTGGTTAAAAATACTCCATTAGCTGGCTTTTGCAGCAACTCTTTTTCATCATCTTTGCTTTGAGATGTGGGGCTCACTTACCTTCTCAATGTTAATTGTGACCAATTCAAATGAAATTCCATTGAGCCACTCATACAAATTTCTTTATGTCCTTATGTCCTTACATTCTTTTAAGTATAACTAGTATCTAGGTTGGAGTATGCAGGAATTGTTATCAGTGTTGTTTATTATCTGTCTAATTTATAAAGATTATGTTAGTGAGGGTTGGTAACACCTCCATCCCTTTCATTTTAAAGCGATACTGCTGTATCTAATTACTCTTCCGGTAGGGATACCATTGGACTTTCAATTTAACTTGCGGAGATCCCAGACACCATCCCTTGCCTTGCTTTAGCTCTTCGTTCTCCTTGTGGGACTATCACTTCTTCAACTTCTCTTTGGGAATACCATTTCACTCCTGCTCCTCCTCCTGCGAGACTACCACTCTGCTTCTCTAGCTCCTTCTGCTCCTCTGATGCTCCTTCATCTCTTGTGGGACTACTGCCACAACAATACTCCATCTTCTGAAGGACTAGTGCTCCTCCTCTACCATCTCCTTTCTGTGAGACTACCACTTTGCTCATCTGCTCCACCATCTCTTTCCTTGCTGCTTCATTGCACTGCAGATTTTTCTCCTGCGTCATGTGGAGGCCTAGTGCTCAGTGCTCACTTTTTCAACTGTAGCAGGAATACTGCTCCAGCATGCCCACTGGTACTAAGATGTCACTTGGGAAGATTTGAGCCTTGGTCTCCAACATGACAACCAATTGGCCCTACTGCTTGAACACAACACCTTTGACATTCATTACTTATTTTTATTACATATTTACACATAAAATTGTCTAATTTAAAATTAGACAATGGGAGCTAGCCGTTTTTATTACATAACACTGTGATATGGCCATTATAGCACACTCCTGGTATGTGCAAATTTATTCAATATTTGGTTTAATTGTGAGTTTCCAAAATGTTGAAGGTGTTAAACCCAGACGTTGCTGATGAAATGTCTTATTTAAGTTTTGATGGTTAAAATGTCTGTTAATGGTTTGATCCGGTGGAGCGATCTACTGATCGTATTGTTACTGTTCTAGGGGACCCATGCAATCTGTGAAATATGCATGCAGGAAGTCATGTAATCCAATCCCTGGAAAGCCTATCCTCTTAGAGGTTCGATTGGTCAATCTTGTGGTATCCTAGATTCTGAGAACAGTTTTCATTACTAGGATTCAGGAATCTCTCACTAAGAAATAGGTGCTACAATGTTTGAGGATTTTTGTAGGAGATGAAAAATTTTGACCTCACAAATTTTCAACTGTATTTTTTTTTGTCAGTTTCTTCAAAATTTTAATGATATTATCTGAGGCATACCTGCTAGATAGAATTTAGAATTTCATGGGCACAATTCTAGAAAATTTCTCTGTAGTGCTTGCTTGGTATTCCTCCTTCATGGGACCATTGGACTAATCTGTCTCCGTTAGCTATGGTTTTGGTTTTGGTTTTGGTTTGTTCTTCTATGAAATATACATACATACATACATACAGCTGTATGGAGATATATACATACATACATATAGTCGTCTGGAGTCTCAGCATCTATAATGTGGTTGTTTGGAGATATGTGTGGAAAGAGGAAACATCTGAAGTTTGAAGATAGGCATTGTGTTATTATATTCTGCAAGTCATAATGTTTTTGATTAAAATTAGCAGCATAACAAGGGTGCTGACCCTCGCAAAACCACAGCCCAGAGGCGTCAAAAGAGATCAGCACACTAACAGAAAAGGTGCTAGCATTTACAAAATATAAACAGCACACTAGCAGGAAGGCTAGTAGCCCACCTCAAGAGTGGGCAGACAACTCACCGATAGCATGGGGAGGAGGTGAGGTTAAGGAATGATTTTTCCTATGCCATCTAACAACTGTCTATCTGATGCTATCAATAGCATCCCCACCACAAGAAGGAGCAGCCCATGACAATCTATTTGAAAAATGGTCGGCGCAAGGGGCCGAGTGCTGAGAAAGGTGTACATTGACGGCTGAAGATTGGAGAAGAGCAGGAGCATCACCCTGAGTAGGGTCAACACAGCCAGAAGGGGCCGCACCAGCAGGAGCAAGAGGAGTTTTGTCCATAGGGACTGACGAGGCCCAGTTTGCAACAGGAGCTTCATCCAGATTTGCAGCAGGAGTTTCATCCTTGTCGTCAACCTACGATTCTTCATCAGAGGAAGAATCAGAAGCCAGGACAATCAGATGTTCATCATTAGCATCTTTCCACCAAGTAGCAGTGCCCTTGCGCTGCAGAAGGGAGCAATCAGTTGCCAAGTGACCAGTGGAGAAGCACCGGCGGCATCGAAATGGGATGCCCTCATAATCCACCACTTGAGTCCATGGCCTATCCCCCACCATGAGAAGCACATCTCTAGAGATATCAATGTCAACCAAAATGCGTGCAAAGAGGTAGAGAGACCCAAAGCAGCCGTAGTCTCATCTACCTTTATGAAGTGGCCGATAGAGTTGCCAATGGCTTCAAAACACGAGTTCTCCCAAAAGTGAAAGGGAAGGTTGGGGAGGCGAACCCACACTGGATGCATACTCAGTGGTTTAGAAAGATGATTAAAGGAGGCTGTCCAAGGTTTGGCCAAGAGAGAGTGAGTTCCCCAAACCCACAACTTGCTTAGCACCAAATCTCATTCTTCAGTAGAAGTAAACAAAGAGATAAAAACCCTTTTGCTCAAGGGAAAAGCTCTATCTTACCAGAGACTACAGACCTCCAAGAATCTGTCACCTAGCAATGGAGGTCCAGAAGGGAAGGCCAAAAGCCAATGAATCTGTAAACAAACCTACTACGTTGGTAGAAATCAATGTTTTCTACCACATCCTGACGATATACCACCACAGGAGATGTCTTGCACAGGCAAGAGATCGAGCTTTCTCTTTTGAAGGAGCAGCTTTGGCAACACGAGCAAAACTGTCCACCAACAGCAGAGAGAGGCTTTGGGGGAAGAACCCCCTCATTCACCACCTTTGAAAACCCTGTACCAGATCTATGTGAAGGGTGCCTAGTGGACACCATCCCAATAGATTCTCTACCATCAGCAGAAACGCCACCACCATCCAAAAGTGAACCACCCAACGACCCCAACCCAGGCCATGAGGCAGAGGGGACTGGGGCAGTGACTTCAGACAGAGGAGTCACGAGCTGCACACTGGGATCAGCAGCAGGCTTGGCAGAAGACTAGGAGCCATCAGCCTCCACCGCAGGGGCCCCCAGAACCAATGCAAGCTCTGTTTCAGGGGGACTGGCGGGAGATGGAGCCGTTGTGGAATTCAAACCACAGCGAAGAAATTTCGCTATTGTGTTGAATTGAGTAGTTTGCCTAGTTTGTTGTTGCCTGAGATTGAAATTCCTGCAAGTCATAATATTACTTTTCCATTAATTTTTTTATTTTCTGTATGATACTGTCAGATGGTATATTTGAGCTTTACAACTATGGTAAAAGGAGCTATCTTTGAGATCTATTTTGTGTTTTTTGAGTTGACGTAAATGTGGGATTAATTTCCAAAGATACTGGATACATCTTGGCTCCATCATTTCTAACATTAATATTTGGAGCCTTTAACAGCCTCCTTGTTACAAATTCCAGCACATACATCTTCTCAATTTCAATAAAATATTATTTGAGCGTGCAGCAGACTTGTGATAAACTTCAGTTTGTATGTCATCTCAATTCAATATTTAAATAATAAATATGAGCTTGTATCATCTCAATCTCAATACTTTATTATTTAAATCCTGGACTAGCCTTGTAATTAACTTCCCTTTTCAGGGCTTACAAACAACTGAAACTGAGAGGAGGTGCAGTGTTAGAAGATAAATGTGTTTTCTTGTAATCCTTTCAGTGGGATGTTTTTATGGTTTACATTGTTGTATCTATAATTTTGGAAAACACTAAGCTTACACTTTCATATCCATGTTATGGGAAAACGACACTCTTTTATGGTTATGTGTGTGTGTGTGTGTGTGTGTGTGTGTGTGTGTGTGACCACATAAAGGGGATTTGGAGAACAATACTGAGATTTTTAAAGCTCATGGACTGATTCGCCGATTTAGGGGACCCCTTTTGCATGAATGGGTCACTCGTAAATGGGAACCATTGCTATCAGGTACTGTTCATATCTTTCCTATGGCAAAGGGTTTTTTCTGCAAAGTTTGATGTTTCTGAGGATAGAACCAAGATCCTATGTGATCACTTCTTTTGCTGGGAGGATGATAAATTTATGCTTATGGTAAAGCCCTAGCACCCGGATTTTAATCCTTCATCTGAAGTCTTCAGTAAGATCCTTATATGGGTTAGACTCCCTAACCTCCCTCTTCATCTTTGGCGTGATTCCATTCTTGAGGAAGTGGGTGAGGGTTTGGGGGACTTCTTGTTGTTGGATCATGAGTCCTACAATATGCTTCATTCCACTTTTGCTTGAATTTTAGTTGAACTTGACACCTCAAAGGGTCTCCCAGCTAAAATCAAAATTGAATTAGCCTTAGGATCTTGGATCCAGCAACTTGACTACGAGGCCATTCCCTTCAGATGTCGTAAATGTTTTAAGACTGGCCACATTTCAGCACATCGTGGCTTGAATTTCAAGAAAATGAAAACTTCTCCCTCTTGGTGGAAGGGTGCCTCTACCCAACATTATACAATTCTCAAAAGTTCCTCTCAGCCTGGGAAGAAGGATTTGCCTCCTGCTGCGCCTGCTGGGTCTTTGGTAGCTGCTGGTTTTGTCTCTGCGTCTACTGGTGTTATTTCTATTCCCTCCCCGCTGGCTACTGTTGCTGGTGGGTCTGCTCTGTGGTTTTGTGTCTGTTGGAGCTGAACCTGCTCTTTCTCCGCTGGTTGAACTGTGGGTGTTGGTTCGGCTGGTTTGCCGGTGTTCTAGCTCCTACTTGCTCTGGTTTGGCAGAGCCATTGATTAACAATCCTATGACTGGGGCCAAAGTTGGCCCTGTGCTGGATGTGTCGCTGGAAGTTTCTACTCCTTTGCTGGGTGTTGGTTCTTCAACTTTGAAGTGTTGGTAGGATGAGGCCACTAGAGTTGAAGATGGGTGGGTTATGTTTAAAGGCAAAAATGTTAAAAGATCCTCTTCTTCTTTTGACATGACCCTTTGGTCAAAAGGATAGCTCTCTCTTTTACCGCTGATGTTCTCCAATGATTTATTCTTTGTTGCGGCTTGGGAGTGTTTCGTCTGAGTTTTTGCTGAGTGTGTTTCTCTTAGGCCTCTTATTCTGGCTGGTCTGTTGTGTTATGGGAATTCTTATTGCTTTATCTTAAGTTCGCTTTTTGTACAGGATTTCAAAGCCCCTTCAAAACTTGCTGTTACCTTAATAAAAAACAAAAGGAATAAAAAGAAAAAGAAAAAAGAGAATAGAAGGGTTAGAAAGAAGATGAATATAAGCATAAATATAATTAAATGAGTATATATCACTAGAAAAGAGAACAAAAGGGTTAGAAAGAAGAAGAATATAAGCATAAATATAATTAAATGAGTATATATCACTAATTATATTCATATTTAATTCTTTACATGAAATTAATTTCATATTTAATATCCAACATGAAATTAACTAGCAATCACACCTTAGTGTGCAATGGGTATGCCGAATAGATATGTAAGCTCTCTCTCTCTCTCTCTGCGAATGAGTTAGCTTGAAGAGTTTTGTTCATAGTTGCATGAAGTTATGTACCCTGACAATTGTTTCTTGCCTCTTGTATATGAAACCTGACCCTATAAACATTGAATATTCACATTTCAAATAAAATAGCGTACATCATCACAAAATCATATATAATGGAGCCCAAAACATGCTTAAATGTAGAAATTTCACAATATGATAAACATAGCAATAGAATTTTTGGAATAAATAGTGTCATAAATATGTACAATTTTCTTCCCACGTAGTTACGAAGAAATTCTACATCTCTTACTTAATTTGTACGCAATCTTACATAATTTTCTATCGGCGTAACCCTTGCACCTCGTTGGTGCAAGTGCTAGTTATATATCTTTTTCTCTTCATCACTCTTTATTTCATTTTATTCTTTTTACTGATTATTGTAATCACTACACATTTTTTTTGATACATGCTTGTAGATGCAAACTTACACTTATTATCATCTCTGTTGTAAACAAATAAACGTTTTATAAAAATAGGCAAAATGTATGTTACATTAAATAGAGTAGACACATGATTACTTATATAAAAGTTACATTTCACCTATCTATCGTAGCTGCATATTTCATCATGTATATATACAATGCTTACATTTTATGGTTAAATATTATAGTCTTGGAAAGCAGGATATTACTTTCCACAATAGAGTCTACTGGTTCATCCCCTGTAATGAGGCACAGGTAGGGAGGATGTTGGCTCAGGTTGTGTAATTTGACTTTACGCTTGCCAATTTTATTTTCCTGAAAGTTTCTAAAGCATTTTCATACAATCCATTTTGCGAGTAGCTTGCGACTATTTCAATCCATGAGAACACATTTCTTTGATGCCTCGTGACAAATAATTCCCATGTCATTTGTGCTTCCTCAATTTACATTCATGTCCAATAGGGCAGTTGCAACTATGACATATGACTACATTCCTCTCTCCTTTATGCTTTTTGATGAATACCCATGCACTGTTCTGAAGCTCCCATTTTGGCACAAGCAGGGGGATGCGAGTATAGGTTATAGAATTTGGCCTTATGCCTTCCAATTGCATTTTCTTGATTGGTTTTAAAGACTTTCAACAAATCCATTTTGTACATATCCTGTAATCATTGCATTCTATGAAATGACATATCTTTGATGTTATTGTTATTCTAGCTAAGGTCGGATTCCTTCAACCCGATATAGATAATGTAAAGGTTGTGATATAATAATTATATTGATAATATAATTATTTTATTATTATTGTGATAATATAATATTTAATAATTGTTGTGATAGTATAGTTATATTATAATTATTGTGATAACACAATTATATTATAGTTATTGATAATATAATAATATATTGATATTATATTAATATTATTATTGGGGCCATCTTTGAAGAGCGGCGTCCTTGGTGAAAGGGCACCTCTCGCATATATAATGAGATGTGCAATCTCATTCTTTACAAATATATAACAATTGAATAAAAAATGCAAATCTACATATCAGGATGCTCGGGGGAGACAATAGACAATAATGGATTGTCTAAGGTTGGGAGAGCAAATAATTGCCCATGGTTAAACATGCATAAAAACAACATGATATCAGAGTGGGTGACAATCTTGGAGGAGTAACTTTCATAGTCAGATCTTATAATGAAACGCCTCCAGACCAATCTGGGCATAAGCATCGCCACACAACAATATAGGCAGCCAAATTTGTCAGTTGATTTATTTCTCTGTGTTTTTTTTAATAAATTGACGCCCATGTTATTAACCAAAGAACAAGAGTGAAACAATGTGGGATGCTAAATGACTTGGGTCGCTGGAGATTTTATCTGATCGCTGAATGGATTTGATGGATCATAGTCTGCTGCGTTCACTGCCACACAACAATATAGGCTGCCAAATTCGTCAGTTGATTTGTTTCTCTGTGTTTTTTTATAAACCGCTGCCCATGTTATTAACCAAAGAACAAGATTGAAACATTGTGGAATGTCGGATGACTTGGGCTGCCGGAGATTTGTTTTGAACGCGGAGTGAATTTGATGGATCACGGATTGCTACGTATCTCAGAGATGGTAAGGTTGTGTTGACCAAACTTGCTGCAGACCCTTCTAAGACTGTCTCATCGGATCTTTCTCATCACATGCTACACTATTTTGGGGGCTCATAACGGAAGTCACCATTGGTGCGATGGTTATTGCTACGTGGGGAGCCGGAGTGGCCGTTCAATTCGCAACGTGTGATCCGTGAGGGCCGCCGAGCTATTTTTACTCCGCGTGGATTGCTTGGCTCACGTGCAAAAGAGATGGGGAGGCCATGTGGGCTCGGGCTTGCTTGTGGACGCGGTCAATGGGATCTAATGTTGCGTTCAATGTTTTATCAATCACGTGTGATGTGCTGTGGCTTGTGTGAATCAGGGTCGTTTGTGCATATTTGGCCCTCGTTGTTTTGTGTGCCGATCTTCAATACTAATCACGCTCACTTCTTACAACCACGCTAAGAAGTAGAGCCTCTGCAAGTATGAGCTTGGGCCGAAATGATCACGACAAGCAAACTAGCACTAGCTGATTGTTGACATGGAGAATGAGGGCATGAACATGGTATTGCAAAGTGTTGATGATGTTGATAGAAGATTACTAGTATGCAGTGATCTCAGGTGAATAGTATCACAATCTCAGAATGATGTTGTGAAATGTATGTTTGATTGTAGTGCCACAATGCCACCCCTAGAGTATAAACTGTTGGTATAAATGGAATACCAAGGCATATATATGTTGCAGATGTCAATAAATATCGTCACCTTGTTATCACAGAGATGTCCACTCGATATGATATGTGATTAAAATGTGATAATCTCTACCACCACCTCCAATGATGCCATGATCATATTATACTGGTTATTGCGCTGGTATGTAAGCAATATGATCTCCAAGGATGTCGTGAACAATGACAAGGATGATATTGATTTCGCTGATGCTGAAGATGGGTGCCGATCCTAGCATGAAATGGTATCGCTGATTAACAAGGCCAGAAAGAACAAGACATTGACTTAAACTGAGACGCTCTCTGCACCACATTATACCGTTGTACAAGTGTACCTTTTGAGTCAAGAACATTGCAATATGCCCGAGGGCCCCCTAAACCTATTGGGTCTTTATGATTGAGTTCCTTAATAATTTGGAATATTGAAGGGATGATTGTCTTCAAATTGGAGAGAGAGGGGCCTGCCTCTATTGTCCTTAAGGACTGAGTTGAGACATCTCTCTCTCTCGAAGATTCTATACAGATTGTGATCAAGATGCTTGGGGGAGACAACTTGGATTGCCTATGGTTGGGAGGGAAAATCAGTGACTATGATTAAACGAGCATAAAAACAACATTTGAGGTATTTTGTCAAACAATTCACGTGCCTTCTCCATGCTTCTACATTTTGTATACATGCCTACCAAAGCAGTTGCAACAACATCTGACAAAACTCCTCTATCCTTTATGCCTTTCCCTGTTTGAAAGCTCCATAAACCCAAGCCCACTCAAAGATTCTCCTCCGTCATTTCAAGTAGAAAGTTGCAAATTTGTTGGATGAATGGTTTTAGAAAGAACAAAAACTGTGAAAAAATTCAGGGTTCTTTCACAAGGCTTCAGTAAAAGAGTTCAAGGTCAACGAGCAGTTATACTGTTCCATATGTATGGATACCCACTCCATTTCTGACATGAAAGCCCTTGTGTGTGCTCATTATTTTTGTAATGACTGTTGGGTGAACTACATTCATATCTCAACTAGGGAAAATGGAATTGGGTGTCTCAGTTTGAGATGGCCACAACCAAAATGCGGGGTTGCTATGGGCGAGGATACCGTGCTCTGTTTCATTACAGATGAACAAGATTGAACAAAATATAGGCAATTTCTTGTTGAATCATATGTTGGAAAAAATAGAAGAATCAAATGGTGCCCTACTCCTGAGTGTGATTATGTTGTGGAATTGCAGAGTGGAATCACCCAATGCTATGATGTGACCTGCAAATGCTCTTATAGTTTTTGGTGGAGTTGATCTATGATTGCCTCTATAAACCCAAGCCTTCAAACCAATTAAACTAGCAAACCCTTCCTACTTTCAAGGAATCAACGAGCGTCCATGATGTCTTTAATGGTCGTTGATCGGAATAATCAACTCATACAGTTCATATAGAAAACGCCTTCGACGTAAATATGTAAATCTCTTTGAATATATACAAAATATGCAACCAAAAAAATTACATTCAAATTGAACAAGGATGGAAAAAGTTACACAATAAACATAAATAAACTCATTATTTTCATTTTTTTTTTTCTGGAGGCCATCCATGAAACTATTTTAGCTACCCGATACAGGAGCATGAACCTTAAGTTGAACCTCTCAAGCTAAGAGCCAAGGACTAAGGGGTATCCATTTTGCCACATTTGTCTGATGCATGATTTTGGTCTCGTCCCTTATTTCGATGTCGGAGCCTTACATTCAACAAGACTTGATCCTTGGTGGGCTCACTAAGAGCCTTTCAACTTCACTAGCAGACCAAGGGCTCATGGACATTATATTCATGTTTAATATCCATCATGAAAATAAACATGTAAATCTCTAAGAATGTATCTACAAAACATGCAAAAAAATTAAATTAAGGATTAAAAAATTTATACAATAAACATAAATCAAATCAAAATAGTATGTGTGCTTGTGTGTGTGAACAAGCAAAATCACAACCCAAATGTATTAATTAGACATACTTAAAATCCAAACAAAAAACTATTAAAATATAAAAATAAATGAATAGTAAAATATGGAAACGATGAAGGGCAAGAAAATATTAAAATCAAAACAAGAGTGTTGACCAATCAAATGAAGTAACAAATAGTCATGAAAAGAGAAATAATGTGTAAAATTGAAATAACTTAAAATAAAATAAAAAGAGAGAAAAAAGGGGAGGGCTAATCTACAAAGTTAATGAAGGGTCACAAAGAAAAGGAAGGGCAAATAGGAAAAGAGATTGAGATTGACAAAACAAAGGAGAGAGAGAGAGAGAGAGAGAGAGAGAGAGAGAGAGAGAGAGAGAGAGAGAGATGCTTTGACTATGAAAGCTATTAGATCTCTAATTGTTGACTACATTGTAATTCAAACATAGTACAATTTATTAACTAAACTACACATTACATTTGACAATGTTTTTTACAATCCATAATAAAATAGTGCCTAATCAAAACCAAGCTCAACTTGTCTACACCTCCAAATTCTAATAACTATGCCTTGCTTTTGTTCACTCCAATTGACTAAATGAACCTATGAAACAAATGAAACCTCTCAAATGGAAAGAAATACAAACTTTCCAAGAGACTTTGAAGCATGCTTAGTACACTCATCTATGAGACAAGCTTTATGTTTCCCAAACTATTGACTAAAATTATAAACAATTTTAAGAATTACTAATTTACCAAAAGATGGGGTCATTTAGTGGTGATTTTATTCTTCTTCTTGTTTAACTCTCTAAGTAAGGACATCACAATGTACACAAGAAACTCATATGATAAACATAGTTGTCATATTGGACTCTTTATCATTAGAAGTGTACCAACTCATACTAAGCGACTTAATATATATTTCTATTGCATATTGACATGCAAAACTATGATTGGGTGATTCTAGGCTTCTTCTGTCTCTATCTCATGCCCCCTTGTCTCCTAAAGATCAACTTGTGTTCCACTTCTCTATACAATACTATACAACAAATAATTTGGTTATATTACAAAATAAACATACGTTGAAGTTTCTAGACATACCAATTGCACAAAGAAAAAAAGGTAACAAACTATTCCTCAATCAAAAGGTGGTGCTATTTAATGGACCTTTTATCTTTTTTTTTAGCATTCTAGGCCATGTACCTCATAATTATGCAAGAAATTTTTGATAAACACAATTCAAGTTGGAAACTATTGTCCACTAATAAAGTTACAACCCATGCGAAGTGATTTTCCATAGCCTTTTGTGGAATATTAGGAATGTAGAACCAAGATTGATAGATTCTAGTCATCTCATCTTAATCTCATGTCTCCTTGTCTCCTAAAGATCAAATTGTATTTTACTTCTCTATCTTCTGCTATGGAATACATAATTTGGTTTTGTTGCTTAAACATATTGAAGTTGTTAGGCATGCTAATTGCACAAAGCAAACAAGACTACCAACCTTTATAAAGCCTAGTGATAATTGCTTAAAGTCCAACAAGTTTTAACCACATATAATATGTGGTTCACTTTTGGCCTAATAAATAATTCTATCAAAATGCTAATGATGCCATGTATAAATTTGATATAAACCCTTGGGCTTGGCATTATTTGTGGTTATTAACTTCAACAACTACTACAACAACAAATAAACTTTCTTGCAGGTGGCATAGTCTTCTATAGTTTTGAAACATTAAGGTCTTAGCACATCAAGAGTAATAACTGGCAATAGTAGCACTCGACAATAATTTTAGCATTTTCAAGCATCAAGTTACTCACCTACATGTCTCAAGCCATCATGCTCCCCAACTCTGTAAGAATCTAAGTGTATATGTCCCACAAAATCATCAACAAGGTGATGCCATAATAGTATGTTCCACTTTTGGGCTTAAGTTAAACATCCAAGACACATTTTTAACCAAATTTTTCCTTCACTTATAGAAATAAAACTAATAAGACTAAATATTGTGTAAACTAATAGCCTTTAAGATCTCATGTGTAGATTTTAAATACAACGATTTAAAATAAAAACAAAAATATAATGTCTCATTTTTTAAGCATTCACTTTTTATTAGATTAGTGCTTTTCACTAGAGCTATGAACTAGAAGAGAGTTTTGAATAGATCTTTAAAACTTGAACAACAATCAAGAGAAAAAATAATATGCGACCAAAACCATCAATAAAATAAGCCTTAGAATGGAAAGGCCCTTGAGAAATAAACAACAAACTAATTGTAAGACGATATTTAAAACAATGATGGATGACATTTGAATTCAAACCTCACTTAAGAACTTTGTAGAAAAGTCGACCACTTTGGAGGACCATACTACTTTTCAAAGAAGATCTAGGCACACCTATGGGAGAAGGGGCATCATCCATTTTTCTTTTTCCCTTAACAAGGGACACTCGTGCATTCCTTATAGGCCCTACAACTATGGTGTACACATATTTCCCATTATACTTCATAGCATAGTGCTCTTTACTCTCTAAAACATCTTAAACATTGTGAATCTCTTTTCCATAATCAAGAGAAGGATTAATACTTCTTTTTGAATAAGGTTGCACAAATATGAGAAAAGGATTAATACTTGTTTTTGAATAAGGTTGCACAAATATGACAAATACCTAGCTTTATGACAATGATGGCAACCTTGCGAGGAAGACTTGATTTTTTTTAATCCCAAATCTCAAATTTGGAACACAAGTTGATTACATTTGGCATCTCTTCATAAATATCAACGTATACACAAAATTTGACAAAAATACAAAATAAAAAAATATAAAGATAAAGAAAAAGAAAGTTTCCTAGATTCCATGGCCTTGTTAATCAAAAGAAATTGGCAAAAATAATCGACAATATTTAGACAGATCTCTTCATTCCACTATTCCAAGGAAAGCCCCAAGAGTCAAACCTGATCAAAGATCTTAAAATATTTCACGAAAAAAGATTGGATTTAGCAAGGAACAAAGTACCTCCCAAAAGGGAGGAACTGGGATTGGCGCAGATGTGAACTCACGGTGCTAGGCTTCTATTTCTGCTATTTTTGTTTTCTGGTTTTTATTGGCGTTTTGTGTTGTGACCTGGGGCGTGGTTTGTGCGGGTTCGTTGGACTGTGGAGTCTTTGTAGGGGCCCATTGGAGTGTGGAATCTTTGCAAATGTAGTCTTTCACAGTTGGTTTTTTCAATATAAGGTTGTTGTGTGTCAATTCTTGTGCAGGGGTGTTTTTCCATAGGGGTTAGTTCAGGAGGGTGGTGAGAGCTTGGTTTTTTTTTGTTTTTTTTTTTTAATAATTTATTTATTTGTCTTCAATAGATTTTGCTTGGTGCAGCTTCGAGCTTCTTCTTGTTACAAGGTCTTCCTTTTAGGGATGCATTGATGAGAATCATTTCTTTTCCAATTTTGCAAGAAGACTACAAATTAGGGTTGAATATTTTAAGTTCTAGGATAAGTGCTTCTCAAGCAGAGGGTGTTAGATGAAAGTGGTGGGTGTCTTGCGAGAAGTGAGCTTGTGCTTCTGATTCAACTTGCAACTATGGAAAGGTTGATGTTAATTATTTGATAAATCATGTCATGATTTGCAAATTTATGAGTATTCAGGGTTTCTTACCCTTCTTAAAATCATGAGCTCAAGGAAATTGGAACCCTAAAGGAAAAATGGAGGTAATCCTGGTGTCGTACAATGAAGTGATGTGAGTGTGCAGGTTGTTTTCTTGCAAGGAGGATGTAAGATGACTAGAGTTTCTATGGTGTTAACTAAGGGTGTTAAGAGTGACACCTTGTACAAATTGGATGCATGCACAGTTTAGTGCAATAGTGCTTCTATGGAGTCCAAGAAGAGTGCTCTATATTCTTCATCCTCAGTGTTAGATCAAACTATGAAGAGGATTGTTGATTTTACATTTGATGGTCATGCTTACTGGGTACCAAAGCGTGCCAATGCTTTGGAGATGAAACTCCTAGTAAAGAAGACAATATTATGGCACTAAAGACTTGGTCACATTGGTGAGAAGGGTCTCAAAAATCTAAAATATAAATGCCTCCTTGAGGGGCTTGATTCTAATTTTGAGTTTGATTTATGCGAACATTGCATATATGGTAAATAAAATTGTGTTCAATTTTATTTTAGTTCTCAAAAATCTTGAGGGTTGTTGGGCTTGATACATTTGATAGTTTTGGGTTTGTAAGTGTTCCTTTGATTTTAAAATTTGTGTATTTTGTATCATTCATTTATGACTATAGTGGAAGGACATTTGTTTATTTTATCGGAAGTAAATCCGAAGTCCTTAGTCAGTTTAAGGAGTTTAAGGCTCTTGTTGAGAATCAAACTTGTAGAACACTTAAGTGTTTGAGAACTGACAATGGTGGTGAGTTTCGCTCAACAAATTTTGTCAAGTGAAGGACCATGGGATTGAGAGGCATAAGACAAATCCATACATCCCTCAACAAAATGGAGTTGCAAAACGAATGAGCAAGACGTTGATGGAGAGGGCTAGGAGTATGATTAGTGGTACTTACCTCAAACAAACATTTTGGGTTGAAGTTGTAGCCAAAACCTACTATGTGCTAAACAAATCTCCTACATCAACACTTGTTGATAAGACACCTATGGAGGTATGGTCAGGAAAGGACCCCTCAATGAAACATCTTAAGTATTTTGTTGTGAAGCTTATACTCGTTTTCTAAGTGAAAAAAGATCTAGGTTGGAGAGCAAGGCACTGGAGTGTATTTTTATCGGCTACGATGTTGGTGTAAAAGGGCACAAGCTTTGGGATCCAATAATTGAGAAGGTTCTCTAAAGTAGAAGTGTTAATTTCAAAGAGACAGAACCTTCCACTAGTGAACTATAGCTAGAGAAAGAGGAGAAACAAAGTAAGCAGGTAGTTCAAATTCCTTCTACCATGAGAGCTCGAATAACTATGAGCTCCTATTGGACTTGATGATGAGGAGAGCTTAAGGAATTTTGAATGTTCTAAACAAGAGAAAGAACCTAAACCTCAACAATTGAGGAGGCCTACTCATGATAGGTGACAACTTGAAAGATATGGTTATTCACTAGAAGAGTCTGGATATTCATTGTTAGATTCTAGTTGCTTTTTTGCTTTGATTGCTAACATTGATCAACCTAGTACTGATAGAGAGGCTATGAGTATGAGTGATGCAAATTCTCATATTTAATCCATGAATGATGAGATGACATCTTTGAAGAAGAACAATACTTGGGATGAGGTATCTTTTCCTGAAGGACGTAAGCTCGTGGGATGCAAATGGAAGTCAAGAAAAAGTTGGGTCGTGATAGCAATGTGGAAAATAATAAAGCATGATTGTCACAAAGGGGTATTCCCAAGTTGGGGGAATAAATTATGGTGCGATTTTCTCTCCTATTGCAAAGTTTATATCCATTTGGTTTTTGTTATCATTTGTTGCAATACATCATTGGGAAATCCAACAAATGGGTGTGAAGACAACATTGCTTCATGGTGATTTGGAAGGAAAAATTTATATGTCATAGTTAGGGAATTTCATGGTGAAAGGTAAATAAAATTTGGTTTGCAATTTGAAAAATTCGTTGAATGGTTTGAAACAATCTCCTAGGATATGGTACCAAAATCTTGATACAAATGTGTTGAGATTTTTTAGAGGTCTAAATTTGATCATTATGTTTATTTCAAAACTAATAATGGTTGCATTCTCATTATTACATTATGTGGATGATATGTTAATTTTTGGGAATGATTATTTGATTTTTGACTTGAAGTCTAAGTTGTCAACATAGTTTGAGATGAAAGAGTTAGGTGCAGCTAGGTACAACCTGGGATTGGAGTTCAGAAGATACAAATCTAGTAGAAAACTTTGGCTAAACCAGAATAAGTATTTGAATTCAGTGTTGGAGAGATTTAACATGAAAACTTGTAGATTTGTGATTGTTCATGTTGCACTTGGGACAAAATGATCCTTGGAGGATTGTCCAAAATATCCTACAGATATGGAGAACATGGCTAGTGTACCTGTACGCCTCTCTCTCCGGTTTCCCACAGCTTTCCAAGGGCGGGGGTTAGTAGCAAAGGTTCACAAGCGAATGCAAATCAAGTACGCAATAACTACTAAACGAATAACATAAACGTGAGCAATAAAATGTACAAACAAGAGAAAGGAAGACAAACGAATGCAAACCCTTCGATGCTTGAAGCTTCTATTGTTTCTCTCTA
>MU223330.1:264005-275519 GCA_018584345.1 Thuja plicata
TAAATGAGTATTTAATTCATTTATTTAATAATTATTTTCAACATGTGAGATAATTGAATTCTTTTTAATTAAGAATTGCTTTATTTGATGAAATTAAATTAATTTAATTGAAATTAATTTAATTGGAAGAATTTAATTAGTAAGTTTAAATATTTGATTTAAACTATAGGAAATTGAGTTTAATTAATTAAATAATGATAATTAATCAATTAAAGCTTAATTAATTAAATAAAGTTAATTATTTAATTAATTTTGGGGATTGGATTAGATGATTTGATAAATGAATTTAGAAGAAAATAGATGATTAATTAATGATTACGAAACCATTAATTAATAGATGAAAATTAGTGTTTTTAATGTAAAGTCGCAAGCCTGTCCATTTTAGGGTGTCTACAGTACCATATGAAAGTGTGGTTGGTAGTTTTATGTATATTATGTTCTCTACTAGACCATACATTTCCCAAAGTAGTGGAGTCCTTAGTTGATATATGGATAATCTTAGACAGGTGCATTGGAATGTATTTAATTAGAAAGTGTTCAGATATTTGAGGGCACTTCCAAGTATCCCTTGTGTTAGCATTCTATGAGCGTTTTTGGATATGTCAATTCATATTGGACAAGTGATATTGAATATAGAAGATCTACTAGTGGTTATGTCTTTACTATGCATGGTTGTTCTATTAGTTGGATGAGTAAGCAACAAGTTGTAGTTTCTTTGTTCACAACGGATTTGAAGTATATGGAAGCTACTTATGCTTGTAAGGAAGCTACTTATGCTTGTAGTTTCTTTCTTTGCTAAGAAAATGACACTCTGATTGACACTCTGATTGTCTGAGTGTGCCCTCAAATCCTTGATAGTCATTTTTGTGGAGATAGTACCAAGGTTTTTGCAAAGGGACTCCCTTATGGCCATAGGTTTCCTTTGTCAGAGGTCTACCTTTCAGAGGGTTTCATTCTTGGTCAGGTGTTTGGATTGACTTTCCTTGTTTGACCTTGTTGTTTTCTCTATGAGTTTTATAGTTGAGTTTTATGACCTCTTTGGATGGTTATATTTATTTTGAGGCATGTGATTTTATTCTATCTAAGTGTTATATTTTATAATAAGTATAAATACATAATACTATTAATGTTGTTAGCTATTACTTCATAGTCAGATAGATTTTAGTGTTTGGTATTTGGCATATATCTATATAAATATATATGTATATATATGGGCGCACACATATATGTATGTATATATATATAAGCTTATGTTATTATATTTGCAGGATTGTGGATATTGTTTGGGATTAAAATAAAGTATAGTATTGTGATAATTAATGCAAGCTTTAATATGGATAGGTTACATATTAATTATATCTTCTATTCCATATTATTATAAAATCATGAATAGATCGGACAAGAGAGCATAGTAAAATGTGAAATAGTACCATACTAAAACAACTTCCAACACAAGTTGGCCACAAAACAAAGTTGTGTGTAATTGACCCATCAATGAATTCTGGAATAAGAAAGGGGACCAAAACATATTCCAGAACAATCATTAATACAGCAAGGATAGATCTAACAAAAAGATATACCTAGACCAAAAGTAAATAATATTAGATCACCACTTTTGATTTTCTGTAGAACCACTACAACAAGAATCAATCCATTAAACTAGGAACATTTAGGAAGTTACTCTATAATAGATTTTTCATTACCTGTTCCAACAAGCTCCAAACAAACACCCATGTCATTCGGCTAATTTCAAATGACTTGGTTTGACATCAATGAAAAGTATATATATTCAAAAATCTCTCCCTTTGTCATTGATGGAAAACAAAATTGATCTAAACAAAATTCAAAAATCTGAAGAAAATGATGGCAACCAAAAAATAGAGCAACTTCATTTTGTTTTTGCTTTTTTTTTTTTTTGTTTTTGTTTTTGTTTTGTTTCTCTCATCTCCTCCTTTTCCATCAAGGAAAAAGGTATACGAAGGTCTCCCTAAGAATGTGCTTCAAAATTGAGGAAATTGCAGAGAGATTAGAAGGAACCTTTTGAATTTCCTTGGCAGGAATAGCCCAATAACTCTTAAGAGACTAAAGAGCATGAGTCTAACTCTCAGTTTCCAAAATCTTGTGCTCTGCATTTTCACAGCTAACCGGATAAAAAAATAAGCGATAAAATAGATTTGGCCTGCCCAACCATCTTAATAATACCATATCTAAAATTTTCAAATGCTTCCTTCATCTGACTCTTATTATACCAGTTGTCACCAATCTCCACATCCAAAAGTTTTTCATGGAGAAATTTCAACATATCTTCAACAATTTTTTTGAAACGGAACTCTTTTGCATGGCTCTTGCATGTAGCACATCTCCAAGATGTAACATTTATTGTGGAGACAAGGAATAAAGATCAAGCTTACCTTGTGCTACTTTAATATATATACTTATCATTGATATCAAACCAAGTCATCTAGAAATATCCAGATGACACAGGTGTTGGTCTGGAGCTTGTTGGATTAGGTATTGCAAAATCTATTATAGAGTTCTTCATGAATGTTCATGGTCCAATGGATTGGTTCTTGTTCTGGAAGTTTTACATAAATTAAAAAATGGTGATCCAATATTATGTGTTCCTGGTCCAGGTCTATCTTTTGGTCGGATCTATCCTTGGTGTAATATATGATTGTTCTGGAATACATTTTGATCCCCTTTCTTGTTCTAGAATTCACTGATGGATTAGGTACACACAAATTTCTTTTGTGGTCAACTTTTGTTGGGTTGTTTTAGTTCGGTGTTATTACATGTTTTAATATGCTCTCTTGGTCGACCTAGTCGTGATTTTTGTAAAAAACATTTTGTATATATATTTTCTAAAAAGAGATTTGATGTATTTTGAAAAAATAGAAGAGTTAAAAAGGGAGATAAAGTAAGGTGAATAGAGTAATAGCAGTTCACTACAAAAAAGAAAGGGAGAGACTTAGGAAGAATAATATTTCAAATATATTTTGCATGATCCAAAAAAGAAAACAATGATCTTCATATTCAGAGGCATCAATAATTAGGAGTTCTTGTATCTTATCCTGTAAGCAATGACTTTCAGACAACAAATTTGTATTATTGTACCTTGCTACTTTGGCAATGATCCTTTGTAAGCTAGTCTAGAGCAGTGAGCTCCCTTTTTGTAATATATATATATATATATATATATATATATATATATATATATATATATATAGAGAGAGAGAGAGAGAGAGAGAGAGAGAGAGAGAGAATTTCTGTGAGCAGTTGCTCACCGTGGTTATTCCCAATTGGGTTTTCCACATATAAAATTCTTGTTGTTGTTTTCTTACTTTGGAATTGTTCATTTTGTCATATGGTTAATGTTACTGGTCAATAATTCAAGGAAATAATTTAGGCAGATTCACATCCCCCTCTTAGCCTCAGGAGTGTGTTCAACAATTGGTATCAGAGCCAAGGTCATGGGTTCGAACATGCGCTTGCGTTGGGGGGATTGTTGCATGGTGTGCTCCCTTGGTCTCCTTATGTTGTGCAACATAAAAATGGTTCAAGACATGGCTTACATGCCTCCCGTGTCTTCTATAAGTCTAGTGGTTGTATCAGACATTAATAGGTTTATCATTTGGTGTAACAAAAAATCAACAAGAGTCACCCATTACCCTAGCTAAAAAATGTGCCCAAATTTGAATCGGGCAATGGTCTTTTGGTTTTCGTGGGATCCTTAAATTCATGTTGGCCTCATTTGAGTTTTGCACCCTAACATGGTTAGGTTAGGTATAAAAGCAAGGTTACCTCCCTTATTTTGGTAAACATATCAACCTAAGCATTCAAATCCAAAGTATTCAAGGAAAAATCAAGGCGAGTCAAGTAATCAAGAAAGCATCAATTTCATTTAATCAAGCATCAAGCATGGAAAACAAGGAGTAATGTCTAGATCTAAGAATTTGTGAAGGCATTCATGTTCTTACTATCTTAGATACAATGTCAAGACAACATCAAGGAAAATTTCAAGCATCTTCATGACCAATTTGACATCATGAAGGTTTCTGAAGGTATAAGCATATTATAAAGCATCTACTACATATTAGCACACTTCATTTTTATGTACTTTCATTTTTATTTCAAGGTTAATTCCTTAACCAAGGTTTGAATTAGGCAAACCCCTTTTCACAACCATTTTCTCATTTTTCTACATGCAGGTAGTGGGTGGTTGTTAGAATATTTAATATCTCATTGGTTGTATTGAATTATTTATTTGAGGATAAACCAAGGTATCCTACATTTATCTAATTATGACATTCTAAGGAATCCCTATATGTATTTTTTCCTCTAGTCCAAGTGGGAGGACATGTCACATTTTTTAATTCCTTTAATAAGGAAATTAGATATTCCTCCTTAAGAGGATCTCGACACTTTGCACACACCTAATATTGATGTTGGCATTCATAGATTGGTGAGTTACTTGGTAACTCCTCTCCTCATCTCTATAAAATATATACTCTCCTATCTTATTTTTACTTTTTGAATTCATTGTAAATGAGCTCTCTCTCTCTCTCTCTCTCTCTCTCTCTCTCTCTCTCTTCATAATATTACAAGAAGTTTTTCTTTGTTTCCCCCTTTCAAAATCTGCTTGTCTCCTTGGATTATGGGTTCTTGCTCCTAGCTCTTGGTTTTCTCATGGTAACAATTACTTATTCACATATCTCTCTTGGATTGATTTCATTTCCTTTATCTTATTATTTTTCTTACAGTGATGCATGCGCAAAAGAGGCTACATGAAGCTCTAACCAAGAGCTACAACTTGAAAATATTTTCATCAAAAGTTGTAGTGTCAAAGGTGACTAGACTCACCCCTAACCTCTTGGTCACCCATGACCTACATTTTCAAACTGAAATTTTCATCACATGCTAGTCTCTATCTTGCCTTCCTAGATCTAGTCTCAGAATTGAATAATTAGTCTATTATTTGCCTACATGAACAAAAGATCATCTCTTCCCATTCTTTCCCTAGATCTTGCATCTTCCATTCTTATTTGCATACTCATCTTCCACTCAAGTGAAGGGTCAGTGCATATTCCTAACACTCAAGCCTCCTTGAGCCTAGTGAATCATCTTCCTTCCAATGTATGATAGAAGATAGGAGTGAGCTTCCTAGTTTGTCCATCCATCCTCGTGAACACCCATATCCATTAATTTTTTTATCACACTATTATTAGTTGATTCTCTTACAACTTGTCATAACAAAGCCATGAGGGCTTCACTAATAAGGTAATACCCTAACATGCATTCATATTGGGGATTTTAAAAAGGGAAATATATTGGCTATATGGGGGAATGGGGTGGGGGATTAATAGGGTTTATAGAGGAAAAGGTGTGTGTGGGGTATTGGGTGGGTACTGGAGGGGTGAAAAAAGGAGTTTTAGAAAATATTTTTTGAAAATAGGGGTATTCTTTAGTATGCCAACGTGATACGACCCAAGTTCACTAACTGAAGACCCTGTGAACCTAGCTTGTGAACCCACCTCCACACAAACGTTATCTCCTACCCCTTGTTCAATATGTCATAGAGTTTGTCATAGGTTGTCATTGCATGACGCTTGCCAAGATCTTCAAAGTGGGATTCCTACCTCCACATGTGTGATGTAACGCCCTGCCAAGGAACCCAGAAGGAAAAAGCTTCTAACCACTAAATTTGCAAGTAAAATTTTTTCAAAAACAACCAACATAAAAACACTTTACAAAAAATTGTTTAGTATATTAACCTTTTTTGCATGCAACTTAAATAAAAGAGTTTGATTTTATATAAAATTATTGATTAATGTTTATGTATAATTAAGTATCCATCCCAATTTATCATATGAATCAAAACTATCATCTATTTCTACTTATAACAAAACCATGCACTTATACTTAAACATTTAATTTAAAACAACTATTCGCTTTGCAACTCCTCTGCAACTTTCCCGCTCATTTTGAGTTTGATTTCATGTTGGCTTTGCTCTGCCGGGGAATTCGGGGAGCATGAAGGCTCTCTGTCCTGACTTGTTCCTGGTGTTGTCTCGCAAGGATGATAGAGACTGCTGTTCTGACTATACGGGTGAAGGTGCGTCGGTGGTCTCAGTGTTGGATGATTCCTCTCACTCGCAGAATTTTGAGGGTGGGGAATCCCTATTGTTTGGCCCCAAGATTGTGGGGGATGACAAAGAGAGCTTGCTAGGGGGGGTGGAAGAAGGCGGTGTTTGGAAAAGGGTCTCCTGATGCCCCTGATACTCCTGAATGTTCCTTAGGTGAGTTTGGCCCAAATATTTTTGTCCCTAATGGGGTGGTTGAAGTCATTTTTGACTCTCTTCAACTCTCTCTTGTGGGGAGGTTTGTCACTTTCAGGCCCACTATTGATATGGTGCGTAGGTGGTGTGCTGCCAGATGGAAAGTTAATGGGTCCTTTTCTGTCTCGACAATGCCTGGGGGCTTGTTCATTTTTATATTTAACACTGAGGTGGACTATAATTTTGTCTCCACAGGAAGCTGGTGTTATGGGAAGCACACTATGCTCATGGAAAAATGGAAGCTAGGTTTTAACCTGGAGCTGGAGCTTCAGAAAGCTACGCCAGTGTGGGTCTGTCTCCTAGGGCTTCCCCTAGAATTCTAGGATGAAAAGGTGCTCCGGTGGATTGGGAACTTGTTTGGTCATTACGTGGCAACCGACTATGTTACTGTGCAAAAAACAAGGCTGGTGTTTGCAAGGTTTTGTGTTAATGTTACTATGAATAATCCCCTCCCTAACTTTGTGATGCTAAAATCCAAATGGGGTAGTTGGAATTAGGCCATTGTTTATGAAAATGCCACTATCCATTTCCAGAAGTGTGGTAAACATGGTCATGTGGTGACAGACTATAAGGGAACCCCTAGGATTGAGGACCAAATTCCTGAGCATCTCCCTTCACTGTCTCTGAACGAGGTTAGTATTTTGGGGGACCGGTTAGGAGGAACAGAGTTGGCAATGGAGGCCCAAGGCTCCCCGGAAGGTGAAATCCCTCTTGCTTTGGGGGAGGAGATCAACCTTAATATTAAGGAGAAGAAAGGAGAAGGCAAGGATAAAGAGGTGGAGGAGGAAGCTTCTCTGGAAAAAGGAGAGTTGGTTGAGGTCCTAGGGGACATTTCCAACTCTTACAGGGAAAGCCCAAGTGAAGACCAAAAAAAGAAAGAAAATGGTGAGGTGAGTAAGGCACAATTTTCTGGAAGCAAGAAGACAAAAGGAGAATCTGGTGAAGAGTGCAGTTTAAACGGTTGGGGGGAGACTATCTTTTTTTCCCCTACCCAAAATGGGGTGGTAAATGAATGGAAAATTCAAGGCCGACCCCTTCGTCTCCTTTGGTTAGTGTTCTAGATTGGTTGGAACCTAAAAGGAAAAATAGAGGGGGTAAGAAGGATGATGACGACATCAATACCAAAAAGAAGGTGGATGTGGGAAATGACGCCAAAGTTGGTCGCCCCACAGCGAGAGTGGTGAGAGAAAAATAAGTAGCAAGGGCAATTGCTAGTGGGCGGCAATTAACCCTAGAAGACTCCCAAAAAAGTTAAAGATGAAGTTCCTCTCATGGAACATAAGGGGCATGAATAGCCCTCAGAAATAGTATGCTTTGAAGAAGTATATCTTAGATTTCAAATTTGATGTGGTTCTAATCCAGGAGGTTAAGATGAAGTATCAAAAATTTACTCTTCTTGTGGACAAAATATGGCCAGGTGCGACCTTTCATTATAGTGAAGCTAATGGGGCCTTTGGTGGGGTGGCTACTCTCTGGAACCCGAGTAAGTTATCTGGGAACACTGTGGATTTTTCTCATAACTTCCTTGCTATGTTGTTTACTTGGAATAATGCAACCTAGTACATGTATAATATTTATGCTCCTAACGTTAGAAGTGACCGGGGTAAGATTTGGGGAGAAATTACTAACCTCATTTTGGCTGATCAATGTTATCCCATCACATGTGCAGGTGATTTGAATTGCCCCTATATCCCTCTGAGAAAATGGGGAGCACCCAAGATTATTCAGAAAGTATGCAGGAGCCGACAAACTTCATGAGGAACAATGACTTGGTGGATATTGATTTGCAAGGAGTGGGTTTCACCTGGTCCAAAAATAGAAAGGGGAAGCAACTTATTCAGGTTAGACTGGACAGATGGATGTTATCGGGTGGGTGGGATATTGCTCCTTTGGTCAGCCTTTCTCATCTTATGAGGATGGTTTTTGATCACTCCCCCTTGATTCTTGACTGGGAGGAATGGAAAGGGTGTGGGGCACGACCCTTCCGCTATGAGATTATGTGACACTCCCACCCTGAATTTATGAACTGTATTAAAATATGGTGGAACACTCCTATTAGGGGGACAACCATGTTTAGAATCTTTGAAAAAATTCACTTAATCAAGCGGGAGGCCCAAACGTGGAGTAAGTCCAAGTTTGGGGACATTTTTCAATGCAAAAAGATATTGAGGAGAAGATTCAACACTTCTAGGAGGAAATGGCCTTAGATGTCTCCTCTTGGAATGATCATTGTGAGGAGGAAGGCTAGCGGAAGAAATAGAAAGAAAACCTTAAGAGAGAGGAAATTTACTGGAAGCAAAGGTCGCATGTCCAATGGCTCAAGGAAGGTGATCGAAATTCAACCTGCTTCCACGGGTCTGCCTCCATTCATAAAAGAAGGAACACCATTAAATCCTTAGATGTTGGAGGGAATCATATGCTAACAGAGGAAGATGACATTGCAAAATATGTTGTAGATTTATTTCATGATACTTTCAGAAGCTCAGTTCGGAGGGGGACAGATATTGTCACTGACAGAATCCTAGAGGCTATCCCAACTGTCATTAACACAGAGGAAAATGAAGAGTTATTATCCCAGGTCTCTGAGGAGGAGGTAAAAAATGTGGTGTTCTCTATGGGGGCTTATAAATCGCCTAGACTAGATGGATTTCCCTCGGCTTTCTTCCAGCATTTTTGGGAGATCATTAAGTATGATCTTGTTCATGTAGCCCATGATTTTGTTCGAATCGGTAACATCCTGAGAAAAATAAAAAACACATATTTCTGGTTCCTAAAGTTCAAGACCCTCAGTGCATGGGTGACTTCCACCCCATAAGCCTTTGTAATACTTTCTATAAAATCCTTTCCAAAATCATCACCAATAGAATCAAAACCCTGCTTGGCAAAATCATTAATCCCATCCAGAAGGGGTTCGTGTTGGGTAGACAAATTTTAGATGCGCTGATCACCTCCCATGAGATCATTTATTCCATATAGAGAGGCAAGAATGCTGGAATGGCGTTAAAATCAGATATATCTAAGGCGTATGATAAGGTTTTCTGGGACTTCTTGTATGGGGTGCTAAGAAAATTTAGATTTCAGGAAAGATTTATTAAAATCATAAAGGTGGCAGTGGAAATGGTTGACTTTGCAGTCTTGGTCAATGACACACCTTAGGGGTCTTTTAAGCTAGAGAGGAGATTAGACCCCCTATCTCCCTATCTTTTCTTGTTGGTTGCGGAGGTGCTGGCTCAGAACCTGCCATGATGTTGGAAGGAAATGGATCTATTGCTGGTTTTAAACTGGACAACACTCTTCCTCCGAAAGTTATCCAATAGTTTATGGATGATACATTCCTTTTTGGAAAAACCTGTTGTAGACACCCTAAAATGGATAGGCTTGCGACTTTACATTAAAAACACTAATTTTCCATCTATTAATTAATGTTTTTTTTAATCATTAATTAATAATCTATCTTCTTCTATATACATTTTCCAAATCATCTAATCCAACTCCCAAAATTAATTAAATAAATAATTTTATTTAATTAATTAAGCTTTAATTGATTAATTATCATTATTTAATTAATTAAACTCAATTTCCTATAGTTTAAATCCAAATATTTAAACTTACTAATTAAATTCTTCCAATTAAATTAATTTCAATTAAATTAATTTAATTTCATCAAATAAAGTAATTCTTAATCAAAAAGAATTCAATTATCTCGCATGTTGAAAATAATCATTAATTAAATGAATTAAATACTCATTTATCTTCAAAGAGATAACTCCAATTACATCACATGGGTTACTCCACCCATCTCTCCAGTCCACATGGGTAACTTCACCCACCTCTTCAGTTCAAAAAGGTAACTCATAATTAGCTCCTCAGTTAACCAAACTCTATCTCCTCTTAACCAAATAAAGAGGTGGAGTTTATTGAGGATCTCTCCTGTTCCTTTTGATCTCAACCGTTCATCTTCCCATCTCTGGGATTGATCTCAACATTCATTTCATCACCAATTCCTATATAATAAACCCTTCATAACCATTTGAAGGATTCAGGATTTCAAGCTCTTGTGCGCCATTACTATGTCAGTTTGGTTCTAGCATTCAAGCCATCTTGCGATCACACACACATTTCAATTGTCAAATTCTCGACGCTTCTCAAGTCATAGATGCTACCCCGCAAATACTGAGCATCAAGAACAATGTTTCGAAAGAAGTAGAGAGAAACAATAGAAGCTTCAAGCATCGAGGGGTTTACATTCGTTTGTCTTCCTTTCTCTTGTTTGTACATTTTATTGCTCACGTTTCTGTTATTCGTTTAGTAGTTATTGTATACTTGATTTGCATTCACTTGTGAACCTTTGCTACTAACCCCCGCCGTTGCAAAGTTGTGGGAAACCGGAGAGAGAGGCGTACATTTTGGTGAACCCGATGTGAATAAACAACCCAAATATCTCTTGCAGACGAAGAAACGAATAGATCAACCACGGCCGTACGGTCGCAAATTTGAAAATTTCACTTTTCTTTGATATCTGTACTATTTCATAGTTGCTGGAATTTTGCCGCAATCGCCCATACTGTGCCGCAATCGACTGGTTTAATACCACAATTGATTGTAGGCTTTCGCAGTTATTCTGGCCATTTTCTTGTCTCTGACTTCTGGTATTTTGCCACAATCGTCTGATCCGTGCCACAATCACAAGGATTTTACGACAATTGCAATAATTCTGCCGCATTTGTTTGATCTGAGCCGCAATTGATAGAATTTTACCGTAGTTGCAACTTAATTACCGCAATCGATAGCACTTTGCCGCAATCGAAAGTTTATTACCGCAATCGACAAAATTTTACCACAGTTGCAGGAAGATTGCCGCAATCGCAACAAATATTGCAAATATCAGATCCAAGTCTTCTGCCCATCTTCTTTTTAATTGACATTCTTTGTGGTTTCTGTGCAGGATTGTATCAAAGTCATCAAGGACAGAGGAGGGTAAGTTTTGGTAAGCACCATTTCATTTTCTTCAAAGTTCTCATTTCTTGCGAATAATCCCTTTCAGTACTAACCTGTTTAAAAAACACAAACTAAAAGGAATTCATTTGTCGATTTGGGTTTAAAAAGAACAGTGCTTGCAAAACATATCACACCTCATATTTCAGATTTGGGTTTAAAATTGACGTGAGGTTTAAAATTG
>MU223330.1:290500-301204 GCA_018584345.1 Thuja plicata
TAATAAACCCTTCATAACCATTTGAAGGATCCAGGATTTCAAGCTCTCATGCGCCATTACTATGTCAGTTTGGTTCTAGCATTCAAGCCATCTTGCGATCACACACACACATTTCAATTGTCAAATTTTTTATGCTTCTCAAGTCATAGACGCTGCCCCACCAATACTGAGCATCAAGAACAACGTTTCGGAAGAAGTAGAGAGAAACAATAGAAGCTTCAAGCATCGAGGGGTTTGCATTCATTTGTCTTCCTTTCTCTTGTTTGTACATTTTATTGCTCACGTTTCTGTTATTCGTTTAGTAGTTATTGTATACTTGATTTGCATTCACTTGTGAACCTTTGCTACTAACCCCCGCCCTTGGAAAGCTGTGGGAAACCAGAGAGAGAGGCGTACACCTGTATTAGGGAAGCAAGGGAATGGAAAGCTCTCTTGAACTCCTATGAGGTGGCTTCTGGTCAAGTGATCAACTATTGTAAAAGTAAAATTTATTTCTTCAATACTGAACAGAGAACCCAGCTGAAGATTGTGGAATGTCTTGGCTGTATGGGAGTGGTGCTCCCCGACACCTATCTCAGGCTCCTGCTCACGGTGAAGGAGGTCTCAGACTAGTTTTGGAACACCATTCTGGAGAAACTGCAAAAAACATTGGCTGGTTGGAAAGGGAAGGTTCTTAGCAATGTGTGGAAACTTCAATTGCTGTCTACGGCCCTCCAAGGAATACCTGTTTACTTCCTCTCTCTTTTCAAAATCATTGACAGAACGGAAGAGAAGCTGGAGAAAATTTAGAGATATTTTCTGTGGACGGGGGTGGAGGAAAAAGCTAGAATAAACTTGGTCAACTTGGATACGGTTTGTCAACCGAAACTGTTGGGCGGACTGGGAGTGAGGAAACTAAAAGACCTAAACAAGGCTTTGATAACCAAAATGGGTTGGCAACTGTTCAGAGGAACCTCCAGATGGAGTAGAATTATGATGGCCAAATATTTTAATGATGCCCAATCCTGTATGGTCACAATTTTCCCTTTGGCTCTAAAATTTGGAATTTTATTGCTAGAAGTAATGCAACTCTATTTAGGGGGTTGAAATGGATGGTAGGTGATGGTTCTCAGATTAGCTTCTGGGAGGACTGGTGGGTGGGTGATAAACCCCTTGGGTAGGAAAATTATGGTCTCATTAGGGACAAAATGATTTCTCATTTTGGAAGTAAAGTTAGTGATTACATTTCTCAAGATCGAAAATGGAAAAATCTGGTAGATGCTTATCATGATTAGGCCTAAGTTCCTCTTTACATCAATGAGATTCAGAAGCTTCTGGAAGGCATTAGGATCCCACTCTCTCAAGTTGAGGAAAAGACTATATGGTGTCATAACAAGTCGAGGGAGATCACAGTGAAATTTGTGTATTTAACCAATTTAAAGATAGTGGCAGATGAGAAGATTTTGGGAAAGGTGTGGATACCCCAATTGATCCCTAAAATCAATTTCTTCTGGTGGACGGTGCTATATGGTAAAATTATTCATTGGATAACCTCCAGAAGTGGGGATTTCAGCTGGTTAATAGATGCGTTGTGTAAAAATCAAGCTGAGACTATTAACCATCTCCTTATCCATTGCCCCTATGCAACTATGGTGTGGTCCAAAATGATGAGAAAAATGCAGCTAGATTGGATTTTTATGGAGAATGTTGACCAATTTTTTTGCAACTAGGGTCACTCTTCAATGCACCCGCTTATTAATCTACTTTGGAGAATGTTACCCCCACATGTTTGTTGGAGCCTATGGAAGGAAAGAAATAATCAGGTGTTTAGAGGGGAGGAAACTGATGTTGAGGGGATGATGAGAATGGCTGTGAATATGCTGAAGGAAAACCTTGAAACCTGCCATTTGAAAATCCCTCATTTCCCCCCAAGGAGTTGGATTGTAAACTAGCTAAGGACTGGAAGCTTCCTTCCTCCTTCTCTTCTTTTGATTGTTCCAAGGTGGTTGCGAGGAGAAATACCAAGTGGACCCCCCCGGAGGAAAATTTTACCAAATTAAATTTCAACAGGGCTGCCTCTAATGGAACTGCTGCTAGAGGAGGTATTATTAGAGACCATTGTGGGTATATGATCATCACTTATGTGATTCATGTCGGGGAGGGTTCTAACAATGTGGCAGAAATATCTGCCCTATTTTGGGGCCTGAAGGTGGCGATTTCCACGAGAATTAAAAAGCTGATTATTGAGGGCGACTCAAAAATTGTGATTGAAATGGTCAAGGAAAACTACAGAGCTAGCTGGAATATGTCTAATCTGATGCATGAGATCTGGTTGCTTCTCCCTAGGATGGATGAATTCAAACTGCAACAAATTTACATAGAGGGCAACGTTGTTGCAGATGCGCTAGCTGCCACGAGTCTTGATATGCAAGGCATTGGGCACTGAAGAAATTTGAATTCCCTAACAAAGAAAACTATTTTTCTCATGGAGAACGAAAGAAAATTAAATGATGAAGCACATGGATGAAGTTGATAGGACAAGAATGGCAGCTTGTAGTTTTACGAGATGCAACGCAAATTCAAATTTTAAAAGTGTAATGAGAAAGAAAATTAATTTTAGTATAATGATAAAAAGATGGGCTTTTAATGCCTATTTGGGAAAGAGTACATGCAATTTCAAAAAAAGCACTGACGTGGGGATTGACACGCGTCTTGGAAGCCCTGATAAGACAACCATGCTCAATTGGCATTTTAAACCCAAGATTTGCAATCATTTCCCTTCATGTGATGGCTTTGCTCTCATTTTGGCCACCCATGTGATTTGTACCTTCTGGTTACAAATCATTAATGCGTCATATTTTATCCCTAACTGGTTCTTTGTCATATGATTTGTTGTTTATCCTTGCTGGGTGTTCTGCAATTTTTTCTGGGCTCTGGTGAAGGCTGGTCTGGGTGGTGGTAGAACGGGTGGGATGTCTCTGGAGACTCAAGAGGAGGAGCTTTCTGAGCACAGTTCAGATATGGGTGGCGATATGGTCCATGTGGAGCCCTCTAAAATTGAGGATGGGTTCCTCAAAAACCCTTGCGCGGTTACTTACTTGAAGGTGGGAGGATTTTATCCTTATATGGAAGCCATGGAGGGCAGTGATGAACTCATCTCGATGCAGTTGGTGAATTCTTGGACAGATCGAAAGGTAACCATAAATGGAATAAATTTTGAAATCAATGAAGAGGTTATTGCCCATGCTATGGGTCTCTTCACTGATGGGAGAAAATGGAAGAAGGTTATGAAGAGAAGAGATGATTCTAGCATGAAGAGATTTTTCAAGAAATCAGAGGAGCCGGTTCGAATTTGTAGGGGCTTCAAATGGGAGGTGCTACCTAATACCTAGAATGAGGTATGTCTCATTTTGATGAAGTACATTACTCTAGAAGGCCATTTTGGCACTTGTTATAACTACCACTTCCCTCTACTCAACCACTTCCATTATAATGATACTATTTCCTTTTCTTTCTACCTGTTGCACTTTCTCGAGGCTTCAGTGTTGGATGTGAGAGAAAAGAAAAATTCCAGATAAAATTAGTGCATTCTCCATCAGGGCTTGATTTTGTGTCTTTATAACTTTCACCTTGCTTTATGCCCTCCTAGAATTTTCACTCTGCAGGATATTAACTCTCCCTCTGATAATGCTCCCAAAGAGTCAATGGTTTCTCATTCTAACCCCACCTCATCCTCCAAAATGCAAACCCCTATGTGTAATAAACCCAAGAAAGATTAAGTGGGTCTGGCGGGAGGAACCCAAATCAATATTGATTCAAAGGAGGAAGAAGATAAAAATGAAAGTAGGAGGAGGTCCCACAGAATTGCCTCTAACACTCGGTATAAGAAGAAAGCTGTCAGGAAAAGGTATCTGGAAGAAGATGAGGAAGAGGGGGACTTGGAGGAGGAGGAAGAAAAGAAGAAGGGAAGTAGCGGGGATAATAAGAAAGGGAATAAAATTAAGAAGGATGAGGGAAGCCATGACAAAGATATTAACAAACTCTCACAATCTATGGATGGTGCCGAGAAGAGCCACGATTCATCCTAGATTTCAGTAAGTTTCAAATTACCCACAATTGATTTATCTAAAATGAAACTGTTTGATGGTAAACATTTGGAGTCGCCGCTTACGGCTACCTCGCCGCCTCATCCCTAGGTGACGTCGAATACTAAGAAGGATACTAGGGGTAACAAGGACAAGGCCCCAGAGGAAAGCAAGGTGGAGGATGAGAGTAAGATTGAAGCTGAGGGTGACCTTATTGAATTGCAGAAGGATGTTAAGCGGATGCAGACCTCCTTTCAGGATTTTGTCTCCATGAAAGGACCTTCAGGAGGTTAAGGAGGAAATCAAAGAGTTAGGGGAAAGTTTCAACAAAATTAGTGGGTTTGCAGTCAAAGTCATGCATTTGGCGACAACGACTCTCCAACTGTTGCACATGGAGAAAGAAAAGACCCTGGGGGAGGCTTAGAATGATGGGAAGCTCTTCCAATTCTTTGCAAAAGATTATCTCAAGCATTTGCTTAGTGGAGGGGGTAAAAACCCCAAGTAGTTTTCTGTTCCTTTTTCATGCTTGGTTTTGTTAGCTGGTTTCGTTGGTTGGCCGTTCTCAGCATGTTGGTTACTTTGTTTAACTCTTGTGATTGTATCACTATTTCTTGCTACTTTACTTCTAGTTTTTAAAACTCCACTGTTACTAACTTGCACAGACTGGTTACCAACTTGGTGGTGAAGTTGGGGTCTGTTGGTGTTAACAGAGTGGTTACCAACTTCATGGGGAATTTGGGACTTGTTGTTTCTACTTTTTGGTTTTTGATTTTCAAAAAAGGGATTGGCGAAGGGTCTACTAACTCTGGTGGTGTGCTAGTAGTCTGCACTTCTCGTGCTGACTGTGTTTTCTTTGGGTCAGCCCCCTTGTTCTAGCTTCTTTTTTTAATTGAAAACAAAACCATGCACTTTTAAATTCTCTTTAATTTTATTCCTACACTACATTTTTTTCTTGATTTAATACATGTTTTTCTTTTTTAAACTGATTTTCCTACTTGAAAAATCTCTTTCAACATTTCTATATGTTGTTTCTTGATTTGATTATGTGAGCATTTTTGCATCAAAATTTTGAATCACACTTTGTGATCCATCATTAAGGATGATAGAGAGAAAAAGGAAAAAAAGTAGAAAAGTTGCAGACCTAGTCCCTTCAGAAAAATGGGGGGAATTGGAAGGGGAGAGAGAAAGAGAAAGATGAGCAAGACAATGATAATTGAAAGGAAAAATAATAATAAACAATAAAGGTAAAAGACAGAAATAAGGATAAACTTAATCGAAAAGAGAAAATGGACAAGAAACCAAACAATAAAAATTGAATAAGACACAAAATAAAAAACAACCTAAACATAAAGAGAAAGAAACTACAAAAAAAATAAGTGCACAAATACACATAAATATAATCAAACCAAAAATATTAATAAATAAAAGCTTATATAGATACATACACATATAAGCTCCTACCTTTTTCTTCTCTACATAAGAAAACAAATGAACAAACTTTCACCAATATAAATTTGAAATTTGAATACAACAAACAACCTCTCAATACATGTAAAAAGGAATGCAAAAATCAAGAAGTAGCAACCTACTACAACCTACAAAGAATCTTACCTACCATCCTAAGTCTCCACACACACATATAATACTTCATTTCCCATATTCATTCAACAACATAAAATACACAATAAGAACATACACCTTAGTAGCTCCATAACCATGGTGCAACACAAAATCCATAAAGACCCTTACAAATAAAATTCATGTAAAAATTTTACCATTTAAATTAGCTACAAAATAAATGGTGCCTAGGTTAGATCTGTCAAGCTAACAAAATCCTAATGCTAACGCCAAACAAACATTTGGGCAACAGTTCAAAACTTTTTAACATTTGTGTCAAGCAACTTTAATCAATCAATTCAACAAATTGCAATAAACAATTAAATTCAAAATCATCAAAAGAAATTTTTGGCCACTCCCAACAGAATTATTATAAAAGGAAAAGAGCTGACATAACTAGGTCCTTGAAACTCACCAGCATTCCACATCATTCCACAAGAGTGGTGTTACAAAGAACCATTGTGAAAATTTAAATAAATGGGAAAAGAATGAAGCCTTTCTCCCCCAAAGGAATATGTAACAAAAGCTTATGATCCTCTTAAGCCTTTGCAGATGACTTGGGGCTCTTCTTTGGAAGCAACACTTGGTGAATGTTCGGTAAAACAATACCATGTGCAATGGTCAAACCAGCCATAAGTTTTCCCAACTCCTCATCATTTCTCACAGCTAAAAGCAAATGCCCCTTATTGTCTCTGGCAACATTTCCAACAAGTTCCAAAACCTAGAGCCTGTCATCAAAGAAGGCAAAAACAATGTTTTCAGTACACTTTACATTATTAAATATAACTAAGAGAAAAACCCATTCAATCTAAAGAAACACCCAAACAAGTCAAATACACCACCTCCCTCAAGCAATGTCCATATTAGATATGAACCAAAAAGCACTCATATACACCTCCCTATGGAAAAACCTAGAGTCGAATACACCACCGCCTTCAAACAATGCCCACATTATACATGAATAAAGAGTACTTAATAACACCTCCCTCAAGAACAAAAGGACTCATATGTACATCCTTTAAGCATTTATTACATTGTCCACATAACCAAAAAACTTATATACACCTCTCCCATGAGAAAACACACTTATTAAGACCTCCCTCAAACCTTTCCCACATTGGATATTAGAAAAAAAAAACTCTTGTACATCACCCTAAACAATTAAGAATAATGCAAGTAACCAAATTAATTCTGAGAGCCTTCTCAAGAATGAAACCAAGCACCATTTTACCTAGTTAAATCTCAACTCAAATATAATTTTGAAACATTATTTAAACCAACGTCCAATTCATTCATTAATCTCACTAGCCATTTCAACCTATAATCGACTCCAAAAGACTCCTCAAACACTATTTTAATCAATACCTAACCTAAAACATGAATCCAAATCACCAATTCAACCAATACCCAAATCTATTATAACACCAATTTAGTCACACCCAACAATAATGTCAATCCATTTCACCATTTTAACAACCACCCAACTCCAACATAAATCCAAATCATAATTTTAACTCATATTCAAGTTGAGCATGAATTGAAAGCACAATTTTGACCAACCCCCAATTGGAACACCATTATAGAAAAACTCAAATCTAGTACAATTACAAAACCCCATTTCAGAAAACACCAAACCAAACATTAAAAACAAATAAAAATCCCCTTTTGGATCATCACAATTCCAAAATGCATTTTAAAGCCACATCCAAATTACAACATCAAATACCCAAGAAAAAGACATGAATTCTGATATACCCATATCTGCCTGAAAAGAAAAACCCCAAAACAAAAAGGAAAAACACAATCCGAACATAAATTGAAAACCCAATCCAATTTTGAGCTTCCATAAATTGAAAACCCAATCCAACAGGGAACTGTAGCCCTGCCTTGATTGATTTGTACACACCCTTCTTTTTTGGGCCTCCTCCTTTTCTACCCCCTGCACCCTTTTTTCCCTTTAATCCTGATTCCATTCTTGATCAAATGATAAATACTATGCTAAATGACAATTGAACCAGTAGATACCAAAATTCAGGATGGATAGACCATAACAAATGGAGAATGCACATTGGTATTTCAAAGTATTTGTAGTCATTAATAGAATCTAGGTGAGGATGAAGGGCACAAGAGGTTGGATGGCCCAAATTTATCCTGGTGCCCAACCAATGGGATTTTAGGTTGGTGGAGGAGAAGTGGCATGGGGTCCACACCTCAAATGACTGGATGTGATTCATTACCAAGTTATTGGAAGGGAATCTAATATTCCTTCATCACCTACATAGAAAAACCATGCCATGCACTATTGACTTTTTAATAGCTTGCATGGATAGGAGAGAATTTGAATTTATGATCATTAAAGCAGTTGAATGAAATTATATATGGATTTGAATTTGAGTACTTGATGACAAGTTCTTAAAACATTTGTGTCCTAGAGTTTTAAATATGGATGTTTCCAAGAAAACTCAAGGATTCATCATTTAGCATTAAGATGTAATTAATTTGAAATCCTAACAACACTATTTTTTAGTTTTTAATTAACTAGAACTTGCACCTAGGAGAGGTGCACTGGTCACGCCGATAGTTAACATTTAATGGGGGCCTCCTCCTCCTCCTCCTCCCGCTCCGACGAGATTTTAAGACTACATAATGGGATGCCAGATATTTAGAAATGTGAAATTGGAAAACACAATGACTCACTCTAGAAAACCATCAGATGCGGATTATAAATAATTAAGAAGAGGAATAATCTATTAGAATGATCATCCTTAAAAAAAAACAATTGTTTGATGAATGAATTAGTTTTTTCACATTAATTAACATGTGATACACACATATACTAAGCCAAAACATATAGGTATACACATTCAATTTTTAATATAATATTATTGTGTCCTTTTTGAATTACTTGTTGATCTGATATGGGTCTCGTGTAACTGGTAGAGTTTTCATGTCCCGATAACAATTATGCACTAAATCCATGGAAGTTTGATAGCAATCACATTATTGAAACACAAAAGTGATAAGTGATTGTTATATACAAAATTCAACTTTTGATTGATAATGGATTGATTTTTTCAGATTTAGTTGAGTGAGTTTTTCATTTCAATATTTTCAATCATACTTTATGATTGATGACCTAATAAAAAAATGATAGATCATGATTTGTAATTCAAAAAATCTACAAACAAAAAACTCTATAAATCAACCCCAAAACAATTATAATACAACATTATGAACTTTGAAAATCAAAGCACAAATTGTTATGGACTGAAAATATACTAATGTGAAATAGAAAGAATACTAGATGGAATGTTACGGAATAGTACGAGATCAGGATAGAGTGAGTGAAGTAAAGAGAATTTTCTGTGAAGAAAATCAGAGAAGATCTCATCTGATTCAAAATATGCTCCCCTATTTAGAAATAAGATGTGGATGTCCCATTCTCCGAGGAGATGAAGCCATGGCCATTCTAAAAAGTTGTTCAATGTGTCACTACTGAAATTGGAGATCGTAGAAATCCTCTCATTCCTAACAAACCCAATTTTAAATCCCTTATTTCCCGGCCCTACAATGTCACCGCAAACCTCAGGTAAGTTCTGTAGTTAGAAGAATCAATTACCACATTAGGATCACTTATGTTCTTCAACAGATTGTTTCTAAGCGACCACTGTAAAAGGTGATTAATGGAGTCTCCCACAACCAAAACATTCCCATACGCTCCCACCAACCTTCATGAAAGGTACCAAAAGTAGATTAGTTAAAACTGAGAAGAGATTTACACCATTAATGAAGAAGCATAATCAAGATCTAGACTAAAGAGTACCTGCAAAAATCATCTCTATCTATTGTTACCAAGGGACAATCATCACTAGTCTTGCATACCCATTTCAATTCTTCGCTAACCTAAAACACCATCAAGATTCATAAACAAATTTCACTGGTAAATTATTTTTTCTGATACATATCTTGTATGAGATCATTTGTGAATCTTATAGTCCAATTTCCTCCATGAAAGGCCAGTATGTCAACCCATTCACCCACTGCATTTCCTTCAACACTTGAATGAAAACCATCACATTGAATGGCATATGGATCTCCAGCACCATTCCATGATAGAAATCTCAGAGTTGAATTATACACCCACTTCCTTGAATCACTTCACATTAATTAATTACCCCTTAATTACATCTACAAAACAAATTCCCATCTAAAAATAGAACAATTAAAGATCTAGCCTTAAATAGTCATTCCTGAATAAATATCTAAAAAATTAATGGTCATTCCAGAGCCCATAAAAAAATTAGAAACCAACCTGAAATAGTCAAGATGAGCCCTAAAGGACTCAACAAATACATAATGACAAAGATGTGCATTAAATTGAAGACATTTCCATCACTAGCACTCAACAACTTAAAGCCAAGGAAGTAAATGCCACTTAACCCAATTGGCTCAACAAAATCATAGATAGGCGATTGAAATATGACACCAATACCATAACATCATTTCGAATACAAATGAAATCTAAAATTACTTAACCAATATGGTAAAAAAATTATCAATCTGCAAAGATCACTCTATTGAAGTTGCTTCGCAAATCATAGAGCCAATAAGATTTGTGATAAAGGGGGTGCTTGGAACTATCTACTATGTTAATGATACAAAATATGGGAGGTGTAACACCTCAAAATTGGCACCTTATAATCCAATCAATTTTGGTGCATTTTCTCATCTTTGAAGTCCTATTATAGTAGGCAAATTCTCCTCCTAATTGACTTTAATTGACTGAGTCTCAAATGTAGAAAACGCAAATTTGCATAAATCTGACATTATATTTAATTCCTAAATCATCAAGGTTTATTAGCTAAAAATCCCTATGATTAATTAATTTAATTCTAGAGTCCTAAGTGCTTTTAAATTAAATTAATTCCACCCCTTTAGCTAATATACATAAAAAGGAATTGAATAGTTATTTAATTGATTGAATGGATTATCCTCAAAAAGAATTCCATAATTCTATATGAAA
>MU223330.1:330997-390860 GCA_018584345.1 Thuja plicata
CATTGCATGGTTTACTAGCAAGGTTATAGGCTTAATAGCTCTAGCTGAGAGCATTCTAAAAACCCTTGCACTCCATGCCTAGGGAGCTATGGATCGATTTTTGAGACCTCATTCTTGAGTGTTCTTGTATGTAAGGATTCATAGAAGTGCACTACTTTTGTGTGTACATTTTTGGCGCCCACCGATTTCTTGCTTTTCTTCTTTAGTTTGCTTTCCTTCTTTAGTGTGCTCATGCATTTGCTTTCAGTCATCTTCAAGATTTTTCTCAAACTCACATGGATTGAAACTGGTCACGCCTGGGGGCATGTTCCTAGTCTAGGGGGCATTGTCTTATCCTTTTGGAGTCTTTGTCCTTTTGCGTCGGTCACCAGCGGATCTCATTGTGTCTGCCTACCGATGCTTCATAACACTTCGTCTCCTCTTGAGACTCTCTTTGCATCTTTCACCAGTGGTTCTTATTGTGTTTTCCTGCTGATACTTAGATCTCATCATCAATCTTCATGCTTGAGAATCTCTCTTTTGACAGTCACCAGTGGTTCCCACTGAGTCTGCCTACTGTCGCTATATTGCTGAGATTTCTCCCTTCATTTCGCTATCTGTTTGTTCGACTTCAATCTGTTTGTTACTTGAGGGCATGGTTCCCCGCTTCGATCACTCTTCGATTTATACTTGAGTCAGTAATCTTGTCAAAGGAAAACTCTCTACTGGCACAAACTGGTGTTTCTCAACACCTTAATCAAAAATTATTTTTCAACACTCTCTTTGGACACATCTGTGTTTTTCATTACACATCGGATATCTCGTGACGTAAAAATCTCTTGATAGCAATCAAACACATTGCACTCATAAGCACAACGACGTTTTTCAACACCCTAAACATAGACACATTCGTAAGCCTTGAAACGTGCTGAATTGTGATTGAATCTCTCTTCGTATGCTGTCTGTTCTCATGAATTTCATTGATATTTTCTTTGTCTACTGCTTGTTGGTGTGGTTTTGATGATCTGACAACGTCAAATAAACAAGGTGTATGTGATAAGAGCTTCTACATTAAGGTGGAAAAGCCTCACATCCCTCGATCTTGTTTATTTGTATGCCAAGGGAAGGTCAAAACTATCTCCTTGACTGTTATTGCTATGTTTGTTTACTTGTGAAATTTTACTACATCAAATTGGAAACAATGTTCAGGTCACCTTGGATTTTGTGCCTTGGTGCTTATGTTCATTTCCTATATTTTATCTGATGAAAGTCATTCATATTCTTATGGTCGCAGCGGCACCAGTAAGGATTGTATTGACTCCGATGATCCAAAAGCACTCGATGATGATAAATATGATGAGTCCAACAACCAAGTCCTAGGATTGCATTTACCTTAGGCTTGCATTTGCATTGTAGGCTTGCATTCGCATTTTAGGCTTGCATCGTGGTAGTTTTGGTGCTCTATTCATTATCTTCTCATTCTTCAAAGGTCCTCATCTTTCATCATGGTTTCTTCTCGACTGTGCGAGTGTTCAGTCCTTGCTCTCGATCTTTGTTCACGTTCTTTTGGTTAGTACCTATTGTATATCGCAATATCTTGCATGAGATGATTAGTACCATTGCATTCATTGCATTATATTAATTTCCAAAAAGTGCATTTCCATACATTTCATTTGCATTCATACATCAATAAAACATGTGCATAAAACATTTGCATATTCATCCATTGGCATACATTTCTAATCCATACATCTAATCATATAAGAAACATCTCATAAGAAATACACATCTAAAGCAATATATAAACATGTACAATGATGCCAAAAATTGAGCTCATATATATATCGATCAGTCAAAATGTACAAGGGTGCTACTCTAGCATAATATGTCAAAATGATGGTACAATATGTATATCAAGGTATCTCATCTAACCACCCGGTGGAGGTGGAGGGGGTGGTATTCCCTACTGTTGAGGAGGAGTTCCTGGTGGAGGTGGTCCCGGTGGAGCAGCCCGTGGACCAGCATACTCTGTAAAAGGCTGAATCTGATCCACTGCCTCAGGAACTGCAATGGTGTACGCAACATAGTAATAAGAAGCCTTAGCAGCCTCGTATCTAGTCTCTAATTGTGATCTATCTAGTGACTCTCGTAACCCCTAGATCTCCTGATCTCTCTCAACTACCTGAGTCTCCTGAATAATCACCTATGTATGGAGGTCATCACGCTCCCTCTATGACTGTCAGGCTCTCTCTCTAACCCTCTGGAGCACCTCGTGCAACTATGCTACCTGTCCGCCTGCTGGTAGATCAGTCAGAATAACATCAGCCATGATAGTATCATCTCCCTACTCAGTGGCTCTGTCCTGACTGCCATTGGGCCCATCACCTGCATCTGATCCCATCGGTCTAATGGGGATATCAGTTTGAGATGTCCTCAATTGTACAACTCTCTCCTACTGCTATAAAGGTGGCTGCTATCCCTATGGCTTTTGTACCTATGGAGGGACCTACTACTGTGGTGGTGGCCATACCGCCTACTGTACATGAGGTATCAGACCAACTGAAGCTGTAAATCTGAGGAATGGATGGGCTAACATGTGATCTCTGTATGCAGGTGTCATACCTGCATTCGTCACTGTGGCCATATAATCCCACCTGGCTGGTGGTACTTGAGCATCTATCATACTACGGCCCCTATCAAGCTGTCTCTGCCAACCCTTCTTTGTCTTATCGACGAATCGGGCATAGGTACAATACTCCTGAGACAGATCTTGTGGTCTCCCGAACTGGCGCAATACGCACGTGAGAAAGAAGCACTCAATGATGGTAATAGTACGCCCAATCAAAGGACGTGAACAAAACATATATGATAACTCATGACGAGCATCATCCCACACCTCAGTGGCTATCCAAGGTCGCCATATGACTGCGGCCATGTCATCTATCTATGATCTCTACTGCTCTGTCTTACCCAGCGTGGGCTGGGTCATCGGTCCTGCATACCTGTATATGTACGGCTCTAAAGGGTGTTGTGTGTCATGAAATATTGGACTGCATACGGGAAGGTGCTCCCAGGCCTAGATCTGTAGAATGATGACTCCTCCCGCCATGGTACGTGCACCTCGATACACAATCTTGTGCATCTCGTAGTACATCTGAGCAAGCATGCACTCGCCCCATCCAAAGGTAACAGCAGGTGTGGCTAGCATCCTCTGCAACATGCCTCCCCAGCCACACTCCAATCCGTGTTGACCATGATTAGGAACCAAGTGACAACTCAGGAACAGTTCTAATACAACTTCCAGTGGGTGATCTCTGTCATAGCTGCGAATCAACTCCTCCCACGAGATGGCATGACCCATCACCAAATCATCCTGGAAGACTGCTCTCAAAGCCTGTGTACCTGCTCTAGGCTGAGTATTATACTCCACGCGAGCTCTGTGGAAAGGAACTCTCAAGATCCTGTATATGTCCTCGTGAGTGACTATCATCTCCCCCTGCGGCAAGTGAAAGGTGTTCGTCTCCGAGTGGAAACGCTCAAACAGGGCACCCAGTAAGCTGTGATTTACCCGAGTATCGGGTGCATCACTAAGGTGAGTCAATCCTAGCCCGTCAATGTGGGCACCGTCAGCATCTGATAATCTTTGAAGCAACTCACCCATGACAGGATGATGTGATAAAAAATTGATACCAGGAAAGTCGACTTGCAAAACAAGCGACAAAATTGGATCAGTACCTCAACAATGATGATTTTTCAAAACAAAAGACAACAAATATAGCTATGGACCTATCCTACATACAGTTTTAAGATATTGCAACTAGCTGACTCCACAACATAAGAAAATGACAACTTTTGATTTTTGGTCAGTTTTCCATGCGAGAAAACTCTTTTCCCACACGAGCTTTCTGACTCGCATGAGACGAGATGTGTTCCCGTGTGAGATTTCTGAAATCTCGCACGGTGCAAGCATGCTCTTCGCGCGAGTGCAGGGGAGGGGCCCATGCAAGGAACCCCTAACCTACGTGAGGAATCAAATTCCTCACGCGAAAGGAGACTGATGCCTGTGTGAGGAAACTGTTTCCTTGCGCGAGATTGGACGCGACAAAATTTAAAAGGGCCTAAAACATGCTAAAAGGCTATAAACTGATAATTTTTTTTGAAATGCAGGATCAGGTTGCGATTACTCATAGGTGCGTCATACTCTGGTGGTTAGTTGTGTCGTCAGGAGTGCTCAAATCGGTGTAAATGCACAGGAATGCTCTCAATATCAGCTAGAGCCCTCGCCATTGCTAAAGTCAAAAGGTGAATAATGATTTGAAAATGACCCCTCTGGGCCTTATATAGTCTTTGACCTAATTTTTTGAAGTGCTCCGTTTTCCACAAAAATTGCACCCTTGGCTAAATGGACCGTTCTGAATCCATTTTCGTGATCGAAATTGAAATTTGACACTCCTAAGTAGCTCAAATCGCGTTTTAAAATTTTGGGACCGACGCGATCAGACGTTTGTGCAGTCAATTTTCTGACATTGCTTTCTTGTCAGGATTATCTCTTGTTATCATTTTTTTGGGTTCTGCAATCTTTTCATCAAAGTCAACTCTCGTCAAATCTAGTCAACTATGGTCAAACCTAATCAACAGAACCTCTTGATCGCTCTAAATTGATTCTGTCTTCTCTTGATCTATCTCTAATATCTCTGGATCTTTGATCTTATTTCTCTGTGATTTCTCGCTCTCATCATTGTGATGTGTCATCTTTCGATTTCGCTCCTGAGGGGGCAAGATGATTGCATCATTGAATCTTTTCGCATCATTCTCGAATCTGTCTGATCTGAATCAAAAATCCCCATTGCTAGGGGCATCTCATCACTTGGGGCATATTCAATTTTTTTGTACCTTATGGTCAAAATTAGATATTTCATGATCATGAATCTCTAGGGGCATCTTGATGTCTCGCACCTTGTCATCTATCTTTCTAGGTATCTGAGCAATCTAACTCAGATCCTCAAGGATCAAGCTTTGTTCTGGAGAAGATTCTTGAAATCTCATTGGGTATTGGGGCAATCTAACCCTAATTCCTAAAAGTTATGCTTCGTTATGAAGATGGCTCTCAAAAATCTCTTTAGACCGTTATCTAGGCAATCTAACCTAGATCTCGGAGGGCTAACCTTTGTATTGGGGCAACCTAACCCTGATTCTGGAGATAGTCCTAGATCTTCATCAGCTATCAGTGGATATTGGGGAAATCTAACCCCGATTCCGATCTTCTCTCAGATGATTCTACTTCTTAATCTAATCGGTGTCTTGGCAACCTAACCTAGACTTCTGAAATCTTAATCTTCACTTCAGACTGTTCTTTGAATCAATGCGCTGCTCACACATCAATTCAAAGAGGGGCAAAATGTAACACCCCAAAATTGGCACCTTATAATCCAATCAATTTTGGTGCATTTTCTCATCTTCGAAGTCCTATTATACTAGGCAAATTATCCTCCTAATTGACTTTAATTGACTGAGTCTCAAATGTAGAAAACCCAAATTTGCATAAATCTGACATTATATTTAATTCCTAAATCATCAAGGTTTATTAGCTAAAAATCCCTATGATTAATTAATTTAATTCTAAAGTCCTAGGTGCTTTTAAATTAAATTAATTCCACCCCCTAGCTAATATACATAAAAAGGAATTGAATAGTTATTTAATTGATTGAATGGATTATCCTCAAAAATATTTCCATAATTCTATATGAAAGGTCACTCATGTGGCAATAATCCATCCTTTTAATTAAATAATTCATGCTTTTTGTCTCAATCTCAATCCCTGAAAATGAAGAGGCAACCGTTTCTTTTCAAGAAACTCTTCACCCTGTTTCCATGGCTTTTCTATATATTGGACATCATTTTCTTCATTTGGGAGGATGATTTTTGAGAGCATCAAATCTATAGTGAAATTTGCATTGATTATTTCATGCTTTTGAGCTTAAATTGCATAATTAGATTAATTTCAATTTGTATTAGTAATGATATGTTGATTTTATTTTCAATTCATTTACATATCTAACATATCAATTTTTTCTTTCAAGATCTCTAGTTTAAATGAAATTTCATTTCTAGATTAAGAGCATTTGATTTCTAGATTAAGAGAATTTCAAGCTTTCTAGATTAAGAGCACTTGATTTCATAGATTAATTGCAATTTCAATTCTAGACTAGTTGCAATTTCATTTCATAGACTAGTTGAAATTCATTTCATAGATTAATTGCATTCTATTTCATAGATTAATGGCAAATTCATCTTCTCTCATGCTTTAGAAATCCTCCATGTTAGCAATGGTCAGGTTGTTGGCTCTCATTCTGAGAGTAAATTTGACATCCACAACTAATTAGGAGGCAGCAAGTCGCTTCAATCGAATTTGCAGGATGAACAATTCATGTTTGTCTTTGTGAATTGAATGATTGAGCAAGGACTATGCTGAGTTTGTGCCTGATTTAGAGGCCACATTCAAGAACACACAGGAGGTAGATGAATGAGCAATTATAAGAAGACTTGACCTTATCTAATCCATATTGCAAATCCTTGCATTGAACATAGCAGACCTGAAGCGATCAAATTTGTGGTGCGACCTTTATGGAACATATCACATGTTTGATATACTTCATATAATAGATATAAACACATAAAAATGAACGATCTGGTCTAAAATGGGAATTTTGTGGAATAGTGTATGGACATGCATTGAAACATAATGATATTTTTTTAAAATTTAAGAAATATATGAAATAAAAAACTGGTAACATGCATTCAAGAATGAGGATCAGAGCCAATACACCTAGATTGTATGACAAAATACCTCAAAAATATGAATACACAATGCAATTTTTTTAATAATTGTGTGATCAAAATGTGACACACTTCTATAAACCATTAAACTTGAGAGAATCCATGAAGAGGAAGTCCAAAGAAGCAGCTTATAACTTCCTATGTATATCGTTCAAGAATCATGTAGATAATGATGGTGGTTCTCAGATGAACCTATAGCAAGATCCCTGCAAGGTGCACTATAGAATGAAAGATTCAAATGATAATGCAAAGTAATCTAAGATGAGATGCAAGATCTAAGCTAAAAATGGTATTCAAGAAATACAAGGAAAGTAGATCTAAACTAGATGAATTAAGCTAGATGCAAGAAAGTAGATAACAAATCTAAATGATAATTCAATGCTCCAATGATACCAATTTACAATATGAGATAGGATGCAAGAATGCTTCAAGATGCAAGAGCTCCAAGATCTCCAAAAGGGAAAGATGCAATATCTCCAAGATTTCCAATTACAATTCATAAGATCTCCAAAAACTATCTTTTCCAAATTTTCCTAGCTTTTTCAAGAATGAGGAGAGATCTTCCTTTTATAGGAGATTAGAAATGAGCAGACGGTCAAGATTAAGAGGCAAAAATAAATGAGCAATGGTGGAGATTAAATCTTGGTTGATCCATGTGCTCATATCTTCAAGAGGCAAAATCATAGGCTAAGATTAAGAGGCAAAATAATGAGTGGTTGAGATAAAGAGACAAAAGCCTTTTTCATAAGATTCCATCTCATTGGAAAGTGCACTTTTCTTATTATTATTTATTGTTTATTATTTTCTTGTTTTATGTGTACTTAGGATAAAGGGGGTTTTATTATTTAATTAAAAGGGAGCTTGTTCTTTTAATTAAATAAAGCTTAGGATAAAGTGGTCAAACTTTAGGATATAATCAAATAAATGATTAAGTGGTGATTTGATCAATAAAATAAGAGATTAAATAAATATACAAAATTGATTAAGCACAAGATATAGTCTAGTACTTAAATTTTAATGTTTAGAAAGGGGCTCATAGTCTACTAGACCATTTTTGGGTGATTACAATAATAAGGGCTTTCAACCCCCCTCCATCTTCTAAAAATGCATATCCTTCCTCATGATTACTCCTCACACTAAGGACAACATCTAGAATGTTTTCCTACAACTCTATAGAAATTACTAGAAATATAAAGAATCACTTAACACTCGGTATGGATGACTCAGTGAGTATATAGATTTTTCCAATAAGTCAAGACAAAGCACATTCTTCCAAAGGTGTTGCCATCTGAACAAAGAGAAAGGATGAAGATGATTTCCCAAGAAGCTAATTATTTTGAAAGCTCTATATCTGAACTCCCCACTACTACCGCCAAACTCGTGAACAAAGATGGCAAGGATAACTAATTTCCCTTCTTTAATTCCCACTACATTGTAACTATTTGCACGGCTTCAACTTTACTGGGCTGCACACACAGAAAAATAATGTTTTTTTAAGCTCATCAATGCATCCGCTTTTCATGGTACTGCACCCCTTTTTCTGGTAAAATACGTGATCAAATTTTTTTCCCGGTATAAGATAATTTATCAGCGCTGACACTTTTCTGTCAGTGGGCGATGCCCATAATGAAAATCCTAATGCATTGAAACATAATGGAATTTTTTTAATTTAAGAAATAAATGAAATAAAAATCTGGTAACATGCATTCAAGAGTCAGGAATCAGAGCCAACACACCTGGATTGTATAACATAATGCCTTGAAAATATGACTGCCCAATGTAATTTGTTTAATAATAAGGGCTCTCAACCCCCCTCCATCTTCTCAAAAAGGATACTCTTCCTCATGATTACTCCTCACACTAAGGAAAACATCTAGAATGTTTTCCTACAACTCCATGGAAATTACCAGAAATACAAAGAATCACTTAGCACTCGGTATGGATGATTCAATGAGTATATAGATTTTTCCGATAAATTTATCTTGACAAAAAAAATTCTTCCAAAGGTGCCATCATCTGAATAGAGAGAAAGGATGAAGATGAATTCCCAAGAAGCTAATTATTTTGAAAGCTCTGTATCTGAACTCCCCACTACTACCGCCAAACTCGTGAACAAAGATGGCAAGGAAAATTGTTTTCCCTTCTTTAATGCCCACTACATTGTAACTGTTTGCACGCCTTCAAATTGACTGGGTTGCACACACATAAATAACATTTTTTTAAACTCATCAATACATCCTCTTTTCGTGGCAGCACACCCCTTTTTCTAGTAAAATGCGTGATCAAATTATTTCCCAGTATAAGACAATTTATCGACACTAACACTTTTCTACCAGTGGATGATTCCCACAACGAAAAGTCTATCGACTTAATTAGTAATTATTCAATAGGGTGAAAGACGTGTTCTCATTTTTAGATAGAGAATTGTCACTTTTAGTGATATCAGTGAAATGTTTCAAATCACACTTACCTATCATTGAGGTGTTTTAAATTATATTAAAGATTATGTCAATCAGATTTTAATAATAAATTATATTGATTATTATACTATTAAATGTAATATTTTGTCAAGATTTGATGATGGATAGGTGAATGTGATTTATAAATTCAATATACAAATTTTTAATTTTATTTTGTTTGAAAAGTTTTCTTATCTTAGAATTAATATTGTCAAAATAATTGAGCTTTTTCTTATGATGAATACCAAAATAAATTAATCTTTAGATTTGATACCACTGTCTTTTGTTCTTATGTTTTGAGCGACCTTTGATTAGAATGTGGTAAATACAATTGTTAATTGATAAATGACATATTCTTATTTTTAGATAAAGGACATTCCTTTTTCCATTTTAAAATCGCCTAAGATTTTTGCAAGGGATTAAAAAATAGAAACATTAAAAGCATTACAATTAGCACACTATCTTAAGTATGTTGCATGCTTTGGCTTTGATATATTGTTTGAAGTCATAAATTCAATATGTTGGGTCTAACCAAGGGGGAAATGACCTTCACAATTCAGTGAATTTCCTACAAGTATTTATAAACATTGCATCCATCCTTACACAAATCAAGAAATCAAGGGACACACAAATGGTCTAATTATACATATTTTTCCACATTAGTCCCATGAGTTTCATATCATGTATAAACACCACATCATTCATGCACTTGTAGACAACTAAATTTGGTCAAGCAAAATAAAAAAAGGGCAAAATGAGAAATCAAACAAAATCATGAATTAATTGAATAATTAAAGCCTTTGGATTAATTAAATAAAAAAGATAAACTAATTATGCAATTGATTTTAATCAATTAATTGTATAGTTAAATCAAATTAAATCCAACCCATTCAAGGGTGCACATAGCTAGAATAAATCAATAAAATCAATTAATTAATTCCTTTTATTCGTCACCCATCACATGGGACAAATCAAATCACCCAACGAGAAGGAGGAATTAAGCTCACATGTATCAAGACCAAATTGATTCTCCATCACACATCTTTGAATTGCATCTTGACCATCCATTTTGTCTCAATATTTGAACCATCAACCTAACTCATCCCTAATCATGGTTAACTCCCTCTACCCCCCACCCTTGAGAAAATCCTATAAGTAGAGTGCATTTCTTAATGCAAATCACCAATTTACATGCATAATCTAAAGCATCCTTACTATAGGCATTTGCATTCATGACCATATCTTTTCATGGTTGAATTTGCATAATAGCGATTTAAATGAAACTAATCTAAATAGGGCATAATTGCATCATTTAGATCTTTATTTTTCTCATTCCAGGACTGCCACTAGTGGATGCTTAATCTGAGAGCATATTATTAGCTTTTCTAGATAGAGAGCCACGATATTGTTGATGTTTTCAATTCGATTAGCTTAAATTGATAGATTTTATGTTGAATTAATGATGTTGCAAACTTATGTTATGAAGATATATTTTGTATATATATAAATGATGCCCATCGTGGGGCTTTGAGCCTCATTCTAACATTTTATGAGTTTTTGTTGTGTTTAAATGACTCTATTTTGTAGATTTCCAAAATTTGCAAATGTAGTGGCACATTTACGAAGTTAAATAACGCGTATGAAGTGAAGTCTGATGCTTTTAGGTAGCTAACTGACATGTGCTTAGTGACTTCTGGCGCGTAGAAGAGGTGTTAAAATACAATTACACAACCAAATATCACGTGCAAGCTAAATTATGACACATTTACACAGAGAAATGATGTGTGCCAGGCTTCTTCTGACTTCTCTCACATTTCTTTCAACGCTTAAATCACGCTTTATAGCGCATTTGATAATGAAATTAACACTTAATAACATTTAAATAGCGCTTAGTTTTTGGAAATAACACGTGTAAAACTCTCTGCGTGCAGTAACAGTTTAATAACGCATACCACTGGTTTTAAATTCTATAAATTAAGTCAAATTTCTACAAATTAAATGATAAATTTCTATTGTTTTATAGATGTCAAGCCATAAGGTGCTTAAACAGGAGTATTACAAGAAATTGGAGGAGAGAAAATCAAGTAAAAAGTGGAATGCATTGAAGGTACCTTTGAGTTATGACATATAATTTCAAGGAAGGTGAGCATGCATAGATATTGGCGAATTGTGAATCTTTATCAAGATTTTTACAATATGCCTCATTGTGATTTGGATACTATTTCTGTTGATGTTCTTATTTGATCTCATTTCTCTCTTTTTTTTATAAGTTTGGGGCGATTTGCTTTTCGATTTGGATTTCCTCACTTTTCTTTGAGTGTGTTGGACTAATGAACAACATAAAGAAATCTCTGCAACATTCTCAACTACTTTTAAACGACACTATGAAAAACCCTAAACACAATATTTTAAAAGAGTAAGTAATGGACACTCTTGAAGAACTAAAACAAACCTCTGTAAATGGACGCTCTTGAAGAACCGAAACAAACCTCTACAACATTCTTAACTGCATAAAAAGGCCACTATAAAAAACCCTAAACACAATGTTTTCTAAGTGTAAGTAATGAATTCTCTTGAACAATAAAAAAAAACCTCTGCAACATTCTTACATACATTTAAATGACACTATGAAAAACCCTAAACACAATGTTTTAAAAGAGTAAGTAATTGAAACTCTTGAAGAACCAAAAAAAACCTCTGCAACATTCTTAATACAAACCATACTATCACCACCTAGTGAAGGAAATGCCACTAGCACATAGAAAGTCATGGTTGAGAAAGTAATGGATGCTCTTGAAGAAAAAAAACAAACCTCTACAAATGGACGCTCTTAAAGAATCAAAACAAAGCTCTGCAACATTCTTAACTACATGAAAAGACCACTATAAAAAACTCTAAACACAATGTTTTCTAAAAATAAATAATGAACTCTCTTGAACAACCGAAAAAAACCTTTGCAACACTCTTACCTACATTTAATGACACTATGAAACACCCCAAACACAATATTTTAAAAGAGTAAGTAATTGACACTCTTGTAGAACCGAAACAAACCTATGCAACATTCTTAATAGAAGTCGTCCTATCACCACCTAGTGGAGGAAACACCACCAACACAAAAATTAAAGGTCAATAAAGAAATGGACACTCTTGAGATCTGAAACAAACCTCTGTAAAATTAGTCACTGTGAAAAACATAAAAATGATAGTATCAACGCACCAAACCATTTCCATAACCACCAACGATGCCATCAATACATTGTATTGAATGTACATTGAATGAAACACGGATACAATACGTCCCTTTGCCTGACCATCTCACATGTAGCCACCACATGCAAAGACACGGTGACAGTAAGCGACCGAAAAATATGTTGGAGGCGTATTTCTGAGACAGACGAAAACTTTCTGATGGGGAATCCCCAAATAAGATGCCCATTGACATAAAAATAACATCAAATTCAAAACAATTCAACACTTAAATAAAGCATATGCAACCTACAGTTGATCGTGTGCAAATACTTGCTATTTGGAATTGGTCAGCATGGCATTAATGTTTGTTAAAGTGAAATTAATAGAACTTGGACACAAACATGAATGCTTGATGAATGAATGAATATTGATAAGGAGATGGTTTGATTTATAGTTTTATAAGAGAATATGAGGAATGGTCAAAGATCAAACATGTGGCCTTAGATAAATAATTTTGAATCTTGTATAAATAGTGTTAAAAATAAAATACAAATATTTTTTATTAATTAAAATTTTTGGTCAATAGTGCATCATATTCCTGTATATACGTTGTCTAGAAAAATATATAGTATTTTAGTTATTAATTAAATAATTAATCTAAGGTTATTAGATTCGATTGTTTAGTCAACTTTGTGGATGGAGGATTTAACTAAGTGTATGAGAGAATTAAGAAGAGTTCATTGTTGCTTGATTGAATTAATTGATTGTGTGGGAGAGTGGAGTGGATTCAAATGATGAGTGGGAGCAGAAGCGACTCTAAATAAACTAACTAGACCGAGTCAACTAAATGAGATAAAATTAATTAATTTAATAATTAAAAATTAGATTGGACTATGTGTGCTTGTGATGGAAATTAATATTAAATTAATTTATTAATGGATAATGTGTGGATAAATATGCAAAAAATTATAGATAATTAAATAGGTACTTAATAAATAATTAATTTATTAAATGGATGAATAGCCTAAATTACTTAAATAATCTTAGAATTATTTTTATATTAGATATAGAGTACAAAACAAATTACATTATGAGAAGATTTGTTGAATCAATCCAAAACAGTAATCACCTTACGAAAGTTTCATAATGTAAAGCCACTTAGCCATAATAATAGCAATCATGTATCTCAAAAAGACTATTATATAACATAATCATTCCCATATCATATGATTTTTTCAAGAAAAATGGATTATAATAATATATAATATAATCAATTATATCAACTAAATATTTTACATTTTAGTTGGAAAATTCATTATTTAAATTTACTACATCATAAATGTTATTAGTTCCTTGTCATAAGGCATGAATACTCAACAAATGAATCAATGACACACTAGAAATTAAAATAGTTTGACCAAATTTCCTAATATATATTTTTTCTCAAATTATTTTTTAGATATCAAAATTAATCTATCTACTATTTTATTGGATGAATGTTGTGAAAATCTTATTTATTTTTACTTTTACGAATGTCATTATTTTTAATTTTTAAAAGTTGTGGGCCAAACAATACAATTTATTATTTATTTCATATTTGAATCAATTTTGACTTATTGAAAAGGTGAAATAGAGAAAATATAAGATATTGTGATTAAAATAATTAGCAATTATTTTAATCACAAAAGAAGAGTCCTACGGGGCAAAGCAAACCAAGTTTCAAAGCACAAATATTAGCTTGAATGATTTCACACAAGCTAGATCTCTAGCAAAAAAGTAGATAAAAACTCATTTTTTGTAGTTTGACACTCAACAATGACCATTGTTTGCAGGAAGATATATCCAGGTTTGGCAGAGTTTTCCAAATAATATTTAATACTCCCAACAATGTCTTCAAGAGTCCTAGTTAATCCACCTCTACTAAAGAAATTATGGACTCCACAATTATGGTAGATCTTGAAAGCAAGGGATATTGTGCTAAAGCCCTGGTTAGGGAAACCTGATAAAGTGTTTCAAAGAATAAATAGATTTGGGGCACAAAAGTTAGAATTTCATCAATATTTCTATAAATCTTCACACTCCATAAGGATCTCTTCCAGTTATAGTGTTCAAGAACTTACATTTGGGTTTGTTGGGGTTCAATAGAAGAAGTAACCACATGTAGAGAAGAAATGCAAACCTCCTTATTCATAGAATCATGGATGCAAGAATTAGGACAATGAAAATAGTCTTTCCTGCCACTTTTTCAAAAATCCTACCTATTTCACAAAAACATTGGTTTGTTCCCTTCATAATATCAAAGGATCAGCAAAGATCAAGAAGCAGGTTTTTTAGATGCAAGCAACAATGGAATCATTCAATCAGAAATATGTGTGTTCCAAAAGAATGAAGAACATAGATGGAAGAAGAAACACTGAAGAACTTTTCAGGAGAATAATCATTGAAGAAGACCTTTTAGGGGAAGCAAGTTTTTAAAAATGGTCTCTAAATAACATTTTCAAAGGGAGCTCTATGACCTTAGATCCAAGAGCTTTGTTTGCGAGCCCTTGTGTGTAAGTTTTGGAATCTCCCCCTTGATAAAAAAAACCATTATTTAAATGGGTAGAAGAAAATTGGACTAGTGTCAATGATGTTCTCTTCATTGACAAAAGCCAAGAATTCTTTTTGGAAAATGTTTCTACCAAGGAGATGAAAGATGCAGTGTTTAGAATTAAATCTTAGTTTTTTAATAGTTTTGGTTTGCATATGAAAACTTGGTCTCCAAATTTAATCCTAATTCTACACTCATCAACTTCATTCCTATGTGGATTCAGCTGCAATTTCTTCCCCCAAAATATAGGGAAGTAGATATTTTGGAAGTCATGGGAAATAAAGTGGGTATCTTTCTCAAAATTGATTTTGTCTTTTTTGGAAACTCAAATCTTCTAGTTCAAATTTATGTCCTAATGGATACATATAAACCTTTTCCATCTATGTTGAAAATTCAATCATTTTAGATAAAAAATTGTTCTATGAAGGGCCCCACTCTGTTTGTGGTATTTTTTAAATGTTTCTGACCATCTTTCTAAGAGTGCCTATATTATCACCATACCAATTTGAGGGATTTAGAAATTCTGAATCACTTTTGGCTAGCATCCCTTGTCCAATTTCTCTCTTTTAATATAAAAATGCCCATGATCTTTTCCCAAAAATAATAGAGTTGGCCCTTGCTTTTTCAAAAGATTGTGAGGTATATTTAAAAGAGGACAATATTTATAACAAAGTAAATCTAATCCAAACAATATGTACCATTGATTCAATGGCTATTGTTTGGAACCTTCCTGAAGTATTCCCCTCTTTTTTCAAACAAATGCATGGGATAGTGGTAAAAGGTGACCTACTTGACCCCTACAGAAATTCCTTTTCATAATCAATCTCTCATATTTATTAAGGGACTCTAGAAGGATATCCATTTTCAATCATAATTATGAAGAAGGTACGTGAATGGATTCTGGAAATAAGTCCTTAGGTCCACCAGTTAAAAAATGGTTATTTCCAATATAGATTGGGATGATTTCATAAGTAGGGATTGAAAAAAAAGATTAGTAGTTGGACTCACTAGAAATCATACCATGCTTCAAGAAAAAAAAACAATTATCAATGGTCCACTGGACAAAGAAGTAGTTAAGAGTATATTTTTTTCTCCAAGGTTATGTAATGGCAATAAGGAAGAAGTTAAAGTAGAGAGTTTAGATATAACAGGATTAGTATAAATGTTAAACCAAAATTTGATATAATCTTTGATGATGAACATATTGTTCTTGAGGTGGGTTTTAAAGATTAAGGTAATGATGAGGAGACATCAGAAAAGGAGCTCTTGGTAGAGGAGATCCCCATATCTAAAAAGAATGAAATTTGGAAGGTAGACTCCCAAGCACTAGTTTGCAAGGGCAAAGATCCAGAGTTATCAGAGGAAGATAAATAATCTCATACATCATTGGAATTAAATAAAGTATCATTGATACGAATGGAGATCTTTGTTCAAAATCGCTATGAAAAAGTCAGGGACTTCCTCATTGAGGAATTGGCAGATCAAGTTATGGGGGAAGAAAATACAATTATAGTCTCTTCTCCTATCTCTCTTATAGGAAGAATGAGAGATCATGTTTCAACTCCAGTTAAGCCCAAAAATGGTATGGTAGGCCATTAGGTAGCACAAAAAAAATGAAAATGCATAAAGCAATAACAACAAATATTCAACCCATGATTCCTTTAAGTCTTAATTCTAATTGGAGAAGGTTGATTCACCTTTGGGAAAAAAGAAAATTGAAAGGGTCAAAGTGAGTGCCTATTAGGAAGACAAAGTTTTTAATCACCACTAACCAAAGAGGGGAAATAAAAAGATCAACCAGTTAGTAATGCTAAGGAACAAGGTCCATAAGAAAATATTGGGGAGTGCAGAACAAGTATACCCCATAAATCAAATTCTCTTAGATTAGAGGAGGATAAATAGGATGGAGGAAGAGGGTTTAATGTCTCTATAACTAGAAGTAGTATGCAATCTCTTTAAGATTTTTGAACCCATAAAGGAGGGGAATGAGGGAACTCAAAAAGAGAAACAAGCTTTGATCTATAAATTAATGGATTTAGATGAAATAGAGGAGGGTGAAATAGGAATGCTAACTGGAGAGATAGAATGAAAAGAGGGAAGTGAGAATAATAAGGAAAAGGAATCTCTCGGTATTTGTCAATATTTCTCAGACAAGGTTAAACTGGATTGTTGAAAATCATTAGAGAATAGGAGAGGAAGAAAATAATTTTTAGATCTTAGAAGGATGGATGGTCAAGCTACAGATCATATCAAAATAACTACCTTATTAAAATAAGGGAAGGGGAAATACCTTCCCTCAGAGCAATGATGCTCTTAACCTGAAACGTTAGGGGCTTGAATGCCCCTAACAAACAATGTTCACTTAAACGATGCATATTTTCATCAAAAGTAGAAGTAATTATGTTACAAGAAACAAAAATGAATGCAAAACATATAATAACCCTAAAAAATAAATTAGGATCCTACAAGGTAGTTTTGAGTGCTTATGGGGGTTTGGCCATTCTCTAGAATCTCGAAGAGTGTCTTTCGAGAAACTTGTAGATAAGAATCACTGGTAGGGGGGATTCTCCCAAGAACACCTGCATGCATAACCTATTACAAGAATGAAGCAAAGACAGAAGAAGCTATGGCGGCCAAAAATCCAGAGCATACATCGTATGCAACAGAAAATAATATATTAACAATATGTTTCTAGATTACAATGAGATGTAAAAGAACTCCTTAATGAAATGCAAAGCGGTGAATCCTTATAAAAGGATACCGAAACCCTAAAGGGGAAAACCCTAAAGAATAATAAGCTGCCTAAGTTTAACTTAAGCATAGAGTATAATAGACTAATAATTAAATAAATTAATTATTAGCTATAATATGACTACTCTAACACCCCCCCCCCTTAAGTGTAACTTAGGGAGAAGCTAAACAGCTAAGGACTAAAGGATGCATGAAAAAAAAATGCAATAAAGGAACTATGGGTCTCGGAAACTAGGCCTGATTAGGTACCCAAGTACAAGAAATAAACTAGATGAAGGAAAATAAACCTCCAATCTAGGGAAAGTCCCAAAGAAAGGAACAAGAAAGAGCAAGAAGCATCTCCGAAGCATGAAGCTGTAAACACTGTCATAAGTAACTGCTGGAACCCCCACTGAAGTGCATGACCAGGTAGAGAAGACAAAGTCTAAAGAGATAATCAATCAAACCAAGGAAGCAATAGAACCAACAAGTGAACCCCCCCATAATGCTGAACAGGGAGAGGTGACATGAACACTAAAATGTAATGCCAGAAACATCTGCAGAAAGAAGAATCAAGAACACCAACAGTGCAATAGAAGTATAAGCATAGGATAAAGGGCGGTGTCACCGACACACAACATGGGCTAATGTCATAGAAGGTACACTCACTTGACAAAGGTGGATGAGCACAAAATGGCATAACATCATAACCCCCCATGGCACTTTATAACTGAGTGCGAGTACAAAAAAAACACAAGGTGCTCGAAATCCTAGATATGTAGAAGTAGGCACTTTATCTTAGTGCATTTATAGAATAAAGAATTCTACAGAAGAGAAGCATACAAGCTTAGAAGTTAGAAAGAAGAGTGAGCTAGAAAGATTAGAAGAAGAGATCCCAAGACCTGTAGAACCCAAGTAATTCGCCAGAGTACGAAAGAGAAAAACTCAGAGGAGAGATAACCTAGAGAAGAATCTGGAAAAAATACCCCTACTACTGAAAACTACACTGAACCAACTTTTCGACGATATCTAGTTTGCCAAAAATGGAGTCCGAATGAGCAAGATATGGCTCCCGGAAGGAAAAAAATAGACATCAGAATTTGACAGCAAAAAACACTATCAAAATAGTAGAGCCAAAAAAACCTAACCACCATAGTCGAAAAGAGCTCGGAAAGAAATTTTTGACGATATAACGAAGTCCAAAAAAGGCCTCTGTATGCTCTAGATAGAGCGAAAATAGTGAGAAGGGCCCAAAAATGCTCCAAAAGCCAAGTTTTAAGCCCCTGGGGCTAAAACAAAATTGTGCCCCTAGGCGCATGGCGCATGTAGGGGGATAAATTTGAGTGCTCGATCGCTCATATGACCGTCGCTGGCGGTAAAAGCCCTCTGAGCTTAAGCAAGCCCATTGGGCGGGCGGAGCAGCAGGATCGGGTGGTCGGTCGGCGGAGCGGGACCTGTACAAAGGGAAGCTGGGCAGAGTGGTGGACTCTGGGGCGGAGGGCCAGTGGAGCGGGGGCCGTCGGGGCTGGTGGCTGGCGGAGCGGCAGGGTGCAGGGTGGCAGGGGCCGCGCGATGAGCCGAGCGAGCTGAGGGCGCCGAAGGAACTGGCCGATGGCGGTGGAGCGCCTGTGGCCCTGCGGTGGCGCGGCGGTGGCCGAAATGAAAAATCACTGCATGCATTTTTAAACACATTAAAAACACTTTAAAAATGTGTTTTTTTGAATTTTTCTCTTGAAAACTATGCGTGTACGGCCCTAAAAGGTCCAAAAAAATTCTTCCAGATGCTCCGGTGTCCAAATCAGACATGTTTTATATGGATTATGGGGTCTTTGGGCCTTCTAGATGCAACCGTGAGGTTGGTTTTGGTCCAAAGTGCTTCAAAAAATAGAGACCCCCCATAACTAACAAAACTTACCAAAACAAAACTGAAAGCTTCAAACCCTCGTACTGCGAAGAGCTTGCTTCAACAAAACACGAACAACGAGCAGCAGGAAAGCTCTGATACCATGTTAGAATAGGAAAAACCCTATTCTCCCAAGAACACCTACATGCATAACCTGTTACAAGAACAAAGCAAAGACAAAAGAAGCTATGGCGGCCAAAAAGCCAGAGGAGACATCGTATGCAACAGAAAACAATATATTAACAATATGTTTCTAGATTACAATGAGATGTAAAAGAACTCCTTAATGAAATGCAAAGCAGTGAATATTTATAAAAGGATACCGAAACCCTAAAGAATAATAAGCTGCCTAAGTTTAACTTAAGCGTAGAGTATAATAGACTAATAATTAAATAAATTAATTATTAGCTATAATATGACTACTCTAACAAATTCACTGCGATGAAGATTGAAACAACTCTTAAAGAGATACAATAAGATAAAGCTCTACATTTGGATGGGTTTTTGACCATTTTTTTTCAAAAATGGTGGCATATTTTAGAGTATGAGATGATTGAGGCACTAGAATCATCAAGGAATATGGACATATTTTTAAAGGAAATAAACAATACCTTTATCACATTAATACCCAATAAGGAGAAAGATTTGAGCCTAGATGAGTTTAGACTGATTTTCCTTTGTAATACAATATATAACATTTTGGCAAAATCTTTAGCTAACAGGTTGGATAAAATACTCCCCACCATAATCTCAAAAGAATAGATTGGATTTGTGCTAGAAAAATATATATTTGATGGAATAATTATAGCGCATGAAGCTATTCATTCAATTCAGAATAAACAAAAACTAAGTATGATTATTAAATTGGATATTAAAAAGTCATATGATAAGGTGGATTGAATGTTTTTATGTAAATGCCTGGAATCTTTTGTTTTTTGTAGAGAATGGATCAAATTGAGTTTTCTATAGTATCTCTACTTCAAGGTTCTCAACTCTAGTAAATGGATCAGCATAAGGGTTCTTTGAAATCTCTAGAGGATTACACCAAGGGGCTCTAATATCCAGGGTAATCTTTAAGAAACCCCCCTTCAAAAAAGGTGTAAAAAACTCCCGAAATTTAGAAAACTACAGAGAAAATTATTAATTTTATTGGTGAAATTTTTTTCTTTTCAAATAAAAAAAATAATCTCATTTGGCGAATTGTGTTTTTGTTTTAGAACTACCAAAATATATATTGGCGAATAAAAAATAGTATTTTATAGTATAAAAATATGTATTGGCAAATAAAAAACTGTATTTATAGTATAAAAAATATATATTGGCGAATACTCAAAACATAGCGATAGGACTGTTAGCACTTTTTCTTGTAGAATCACAATATAGCTTATCAAGCTTCACTCCCAGATTCCCAATTCTTGATTCATACAGGGAAAAGGCTAATTAACAATGATGTAATCCTTCTACACTTTGAGATCCACAAACTCAGGCTGGTGCACCTTATTCAAGTTACTGCCTAACGGTAAACTTATCAATGGATTAGGGTTTACACTGATTCTCCAATTATAATTTATTGCATCAACCGATGAAACACATTACAGATAGTTGTAATCAACTTGATACAAGACTTAACAAGCCAAAATATAATCATAATAATAACAGATGACAGTGAAACAAGGAGTTTCATCCTTCTTCTTTTTAAAGTTCTTGGACTTAGGAAGGTTAACCTTATGATTCACTCTTCAAGGAACCAGTAAAATGAATTGTACCTTTTGAATACAATCAAACATGAATATTCTTAGTAATAGAAATGTAAAGATTAATTTGATCTATGATTGATGCTGAGAACTACTTATCAGAACTTAGACCAGTGCCTAATCCTGGGCAAGGAGTCCAATGAGATGTAAATCCATAGAAAACCAATTAATAAGAATACAAATAAAATCCCAGATAGAGTTCCTTACAAAATATCCTCTCATTCTCACATCCATGTATCAAATTTTCATACTAATACCTAGCCCTCTGGAATTACTCATAAGAATGACTCCCTCCTTGAAGGAAACTCACAAGTAATTGCATAGTTACTTTATAACCAGTATGTTTAAGATGCCTTACAAACTAAACATACAAGAGCATGAACAAAAGTACAAAAAGACACCATAGATCTGAAACAGGAGATTCCAATGTATTTTATTAATATTCTTCTACTTCAATACATTCAGACAGACCAAAGCTTGAAAAACTAAACAAAATATCAAGTCTTCTTTGCAGTTGTAAATTCACCATCCTTTATAAAGTCTTTTAACTTTCAATATATAGTTTTCCTTAGTCATCTTGGAATCCTTAAAAATCAAGGATGCAACAAGCTTCGGATGACTAAGCTAAAAGACAAAACCTACGACCCATATATAAGACAAAATAAAAGGTGGGATGATAACCAATTTTGTTACAAGATATTCAAAGTAGTTTGTCCTCTGACCCCCTGGTTATTGTACTTTCTTTAAACTTGTTCAAAAATAACCATCTGGAATTTTTTGTCCTTGATCTAGTTGATGTAGAATATTTTACCTTTACCTATCTCATTCAAACTATTGGGAAGCATTGTCATTTATTTCCTTTTGCACATTATCATCTTCTCCTTGATCAACTGCATTGTATCTATCCTTCTAGGAGGTATACACCTCATCACTCAGCCAAGAGAAACCAATGAATTCATCTTTTTTGTTGTTAATCTCATTCCAACTGACACTTTCCTTCACAATTTTCTCTCTCCAGAATTCAAAAAATGACCTAGCTTTGCTAACGATTTCCACAGTTTAGACAAACAAAAGCGTGCTTTCCAAAGTAATAATACTGTTGGTCCTGGTTTCCAATGCTTGATTACTTTTTCTTAGCCACAATGCTTCACTCTTTATCTCACCACTCTTCTTGAAAAGATTAGGAAACATCTCATAACGACCCTTTGAATATTCTTTCCTCAAAGTTTCTACCTTCCTAATGATGATTCTTCTCTTTATTTCCACGTCCATTAGTAATTTGAAGCATTTATAAGTGTTGGTTAGTACAATATCAATATTGTTTTCTTCCTTCGATGTGGAGTAGAAAAATTTCAATTCAACCTTCTTTCCTTGCCACCTATCCATGATCAGGTCCCACTTATCCTTATTTGTATCATACTCATTCATTATGCTAATAACTTTCTTTCCTTGCAAATAAATGGCAGAAGGACTTAAATCCTTAGTACACTACATGCGAGTGGCATGTATTTTATCAGCATACCTTTGTCGTACCCATGCCTCTACTTCTTTAAACACTGCAAGATCTTCAACCCATTTCTTCCTTGATTCTTCTAACTTGGTCCTTTCAACAATTAATCTTTCTCTTTCTAATTCCAAGTCTGCTTGTGTAATAGGACTTGATGGCATAAGGGAAGGAGGGAAAGTTACAATTGGGCTAGATGTAGCAAGCTGATGTGGATCTTGTGTTATCATCCTTTGAGTAGAAAATTGAGATATTTGTTCTCCCTCTAGGATAGAAATTTTCTTATATTTTTCAATGGATTTTACCCTTTCATCATTATATGCTTTTATGATTACTTCAACCTGTGTCCTTAAAATTTTAATCTCTTCAACCTTCCTTTACGCTACTTTCATACTGAATTTAGCAGATTCTAATGTGAGGCCAGCTGCCTCTACTCTTGAAGTGTCTGCAACTCTCTTTACTAACAGGCTGCCTGAATGTTCATCATGGTCATCTTCACCAATTCTATTATTGTCTTTCTTCTTTATAGACCACATTACCAGTGTTGCATGGTCTTCACTAAATTTAACACCAGTAGACACCACTAGTGTACATTGGTTTGGTCTCTTTTCTAACAACATGAAAGACAATAGCATCAGCAAGATCCCACTGTGGTAGAATGAGAACTCCTTCTTTCTTTACCAATTCTCTGCCTTCTTCAGGAGTGATTTTTTCAAACTTAGCTACCATGTCCTGCTTTATTTCCTTTTCAATGTCATATTTATCTCTATCAGGTTGATCATTTTGCAACTTCTGACATTTCTCTCTGAATTCATTATTGTGAATTCTCCAAAGAAATTGAATATAAGCCCTTTCTTTAACAAATTGATCATCTAACAAGAATTCATCACTAGCTTGCTTAGTGATAGGATCTAAATCCTTCCCAACAAACTCAGCTATTGTTAAGTTCATTTCATCATGTTTGGGTGCCTCTGGCACTCCTTGAAATTCCCAAGATGTAACAAAGATATGTCTTGTATTTCCCATTTGCACTAATTGCTCAACAATGACTTGTTCATCCATGTGCAGGGGAGATTGGGAAGGGGAATACATATTATCTTGTTCTTGATCTCTTCCTTCCACCCTTTTCCTTTTTGGAGATGGCAATGATTGGGTACTAGAGTCTAATGGCCTTTTCCCTTTTGGATTAAAGGTCTTTTCAACTCTTGGTAGGATTAAGCTATATCCTCTCCTTTGGTATACCACATATTTCCCTGGTGAAACAACCCTTCCCTGTGTAGCTCTTCTAAAAATAGCCTTGGCCTTTTTTGGCTCTGTTTCCACTACCTTTTTCTTCTTCTGGTCTAAGGCTTGCATAATGTCTTCAAACATACTCATCAAGGATTCTACCTTCTTTGCTTAGGGCATAAATTCTTTCAAGGGATCATATGCTTTATCAAAATGGTGGAAAAAATCTAATGATTTCTTATATACTAACCACTTTTCCTTCTTGATCTCTTGCTCCATCAAATCAAATTCATTTCTAATTATATCCTCAGGAAAATTAAACTTAGTTCTTTTTCTGAACATCTCACTAATGAATCCCTCATTATCTGCACATCTAACCATTGATGTTGCCAACTGATAAGACTCCAAGTATTTTTGAAATTGGGTCCATCCTCCTTTAGTGATAATGAACTGGTGTGTTGTTGTGATGGTAGGGAAGATGCTACCTTTTATTTTTCTAGTCAATGCTTCCTCTTGTAACCCACCTAGTTTTCTAAGGATTTCTTCAAGGCCTATCTTGAGTGGAACCCTATAAGGGAGGACATTTGGAGTTCCTCTGAAACTATAAACCCTAATAACTATTGAAATAGGGTATAGAATGAAGCCACCCCAATTGTGAACAATCTGAAACTCTTTAACATACTCCATTGGTCTCAAAAGTCTTAACACATCGATGTGAATTCTTGGGTTATGTATACATAGTAGCGCTCTGAGCCTAGAGGCAAAACATCTATCATAATTGATAAAACTGGCCTCTTTCCTATCCCAAGACAAATCTGTACTCCATAACTGAACTGGCAACTCTTCGTCATCTTGAAATTTGATAAGATCCATTTCTTTCTCAAAATAGTCAGCATTATTATACAAGATCATATGCATCATCATAGAGTACCATCAAAATGGCTTAACTATCTTAGCCTCTTTTACGCCTACTAGACCTTGATGCATTAGATCAGCAATGTGAGTAGCAAAGTCAAAAACAATAGACAAATGTGGATGCAAAATATAAACCATCATAAGAATAAATTGAATGGGCATTGTTGTCTCCTCATCTTCTCCCAAAACATGACACAGGGCACTATACATCCCTCTAGGGTTTCCATTAAAATAATCTAATTTGAAAGGCTCTGGTGTGTTAGGGCCTACTACAATTAAACCCCCTATTTTATTGAAACACTCTTTCAAAGGCACAGTTCTAAAGTACTCCCTTTGAGTCTTGTACACTTCTTTGAAATACTCAAAATCAATGTCATCTATCTGAATAGAAAGGTCACTCAACTTGAAAAATTTTCTTAGCTCATCAACTGTGACACTCATTAATATGTTCCCATTTGTATCTCTCAAAACCCTAAACACCTTATCATAAGTTTTGGAAATTGTGATCAACAAATCTGTGTCCATAAAACACTCCAGGAACTATCAATTTTCCTACATCCAAATCCCATATATTACAGTCTGGGATAGGATCATTCCTTTGGCTGAAAGCAATTCTAAACAAACTAAGACCATTTATACTAACCTTAGTATCCTTAGCCCATCTGCCCAGATCATATAAACCATCCCCAACTCTAAAATGAGGACTTACATGCACCATCTGTTTGAATTTAGTAGATTCATTGGTGGATCCATTCAACTATTGTAAAAGATCATCACACACATTCTTATCCTTGTAATCAATTTTACTAGTGAACTCAATTCTAGGGGCCATTTCTAAATTTAGGATTTCTTATAGTAACAGTATTAGAATTTATCAACACTCTATTTATTCTTCAAAATTTGAAACTCTACTACAAGTATGGATTTTAATGTTTCAAAAGTATGACAACAGAAAACTTACCCGTTCTGCAATTTGTAACATAGAGCGCAAGATTACTACAACTTTCAGTTTCACTTCAATCACTTCAATGGTTATAGAAACTTTGAACTAAAGTAATGAATTATATGCTCAATCAAATAAATCTCTCACATTTAATTTTATCTGAGGTGGCCACACACTCTGTAATCAATTCATCTTGTTTGAACATTCACAGCTCAACGATTTGTTGAAACCATTCTTAAAATTTTAAATCTGAATCATAGATCTTAACAACGTCCCATCTATTGTGTGGCTCTCATCACTTTACGAAAAAAACTATTCATCTGGACACGCGTCAACACTACTTGATTGCTTAAGAATTAGATCTTGTGCATCTCCACCATAAGCCTTTAAGTTAGTCGTCTAATTTTTTCTAACCTGACCACCAATTACTTTACCTCAGAATTTACTAACTATGGATATAACTTTATTAGAGAAGCCACACGTCAACACCACTTAATGGCTTATACACTAGCTCTTCCTCATATTTACCTTAATTCATTAAGTGAGCCATTGGATCCTTTTCAAACAATATCCTCTTTATTTTATCCTTGCACTATACTGGGCCCGCCGAATGCCACGCGTCAACTTGACTTAATCGCTTATACTTTAGATCTCGATCACTTTATCACCCAACATTTAAGTCAACCATCAGATCAACCTTTAAATGCTAAACCTCTAACTCCTTTCTTACAACCTCAACTGGACCCACTGCGACACATGACATCATGACTTAATGTCTTGTATGCTAGATTACGTGCATCTTGATATTAAGCTATCAAGTCAACCGTTGGATCCTTTTAGAATTGTTAGCACTTTAATCTGTGGTCAACTTCATGTTAGTGGAACCCACGTCATCTCCAAGACACGTGTAAGCAAGTCTTAATGGTTGAAAGATAGATCTTGCGCATATTTGGATGAAGTCATTAAGTCCACCGTTGGATTAAACATAATCTGACTGTAGTTTATCAAACAACTTTTCACAAATCTCAGACCCGCCAAGACACGTGGCATCACCACTTAATGAATTACATGTTAGATTATGCACATCTTGATCATAAGATATTAAGTGAACTGTTGGATCAAAACAAAATTTTACGACACATGATCTTAAATAAAAGACCTGCAGGCTTTCAAACTTAGGGATTATTAAAGTGCTGAAGACTTAGGATAAATTGAACGCGACCCCGTTTAAAAAGAACACATGGGTTATGGTCATTTAAGTGAACAAATAAAGTAACATGAAATAAGAACAAGCCAAGAACACTTAGGTTTTTTAAAAAAAAAAGGTTATGACCCTAGACTTAGGGTTTTCACAATTTCCACCATTTCAAATCTTGGAAATGACAATTTACAGGGAATTTTGGCATTACCCTGGACAAGACTTGACACTTTTAGGAAAATTCACACTGGGAACCCAAAAAAAATAGATACACTCAGAAAACATATATATATCCAACAAGGACTATGTGTTAATTTGGGTTCTATGTGTCATTTACTGATGACCATTTTGTGAGGACATTTTGTGTAGCTTTGGAAGGATAAAAGGAGGGTCGATGGCTAACGATTATGAAGATACACAATGGTCATGTTCATGGTGTGCGTGACTTTGATTGTTATTTTGGCAGTTTAGAGTTGTAGGCCACAAAAATACACAAAGGTCAAGTAAGTTTGTGGTTGACAGTTTGGGCATTTGTGTATCTTCAGCACAGTTTGTGGTGACTGGTGATAGTGTGCATAGCTTCGGCAGGCTAAAAGGAGGGTCGATGCTGACAGTTACGAAGATATGTAATGGTTAGGTTGACGACGTGCATGAATTCGATGGTTATGTTGGTAGTTTGGAGTTGAAGGCCATGAAGATACGCAAAAGACATGTTAACAGTGTGTGTGACTTTGGAAGTTATGATCGCAGGTAGGATATGGGAGTTCCAAGACCACACTGGCAGTCAACGTAACTTTACCACGGAGTTACAGTGACATTTAACACTGAAGTGCAATTGATGAGGCTTATCTATGCCAAGATTTTGATTAGACATTAAAAAGGGTAATTTGTACGAGATATGAGATATGATTTGTAAACATTCATTATTTTTCTTTTCAGAGTCAAGTCACCTTACATGAAACATTCCTTCAAAATTTAATGTGGCTGCTAAGTTGTCAGTTCAAAATTTAAAATTGCAGCTAGGATATGGTGGTTCCGAGGACATGCTGGTAGTCTGCGTAACTTGAGTAGTACATAATCTAGGCCAAGATTTTGATTAGACATTAAAAAGGATAATTTTATGGGATACAAGCTATGATTCATCAACATTCATTATTTTTCTTTTCGACTTCAGAGCCAAGTTACGCAGGATACAAATGTCTGCAATGTTTTTTTATCGATATTCATTAATTTTCTTTTCCGAGGAAAGCCACCTTACGTGAAACATTCCTCCAAAATTTATTGTGGTTGGCAAGTTGGTGATTATTTTCTTTATATAATCCTCGGTAGTGAAATTGTAGAACACATGGCACTGTCTAAATTTCTAAATTTGGAATCTTGGATGACAGAATGGGTCTTCTAGTAGTTGAGGGATCATCAAATGAGAACCCACAACCTATTATCCAACCAAATTTGGATATGGAGGAGGAGATTCAGCAGGATGTCATCAGTCATCTTATGTCTGTAGCATGGGATCATACTACCAGTTACGTCAGATACCAAAGTGACATGTTCGAACTCAAAGTAGAACATGACAAGGCAGAGATGCTCACCATTTTTGACGATCATGGCTTCAACTAGGAGGGGTTCCAAGAGGAGATGATCTAGTTATTTTCTGGTCTGCGCATTGACTAATTTTTTTTCTTTGTGGATATTATTATTATATTATAGTTTATACTATAACATATTAACAAATTACTATTAGTCTATTAGTATTAGGATATGTAGGAGTCGACTGTCGGAATAGGATTTTTTAATTTCCTTTGAAAGTTCAATGGATCTTAGGAAAATTTTTGTTACTTGTAATTTTTAAATACGAAATTCGAATGTATTTTTCATTTTGGTTTTGGAAACAATTGGAAACTTGTCGCTTCTCCTTCTAGGGAAACCACAACCATTCATAACTTTAGTCACTCAGTGAATCTCAATCAGTGATTCAGTTACCAGTATTATGTATACCTCATACCAGTTTTTGATTTTAATAATAATAGTAATATTGTATACATATGAGAACTAGAAGACTCTTTTTCAAATAGTGTTACTATTTTTAGTTTTACGCGTTATTTACTAATACTTCAAATTTCAATACTAAATAGTCAATATAGTAACATGTTACGTGAATCATGAAATTGAACAATATTTTTATAAATTGAAAAATGTGTAAATTGTAATTATTAATTAACTTGAACTTTGAAGTATCTGTGAATGTGAACTGTGATTCTGTATAAAATTATAAATACCTATTAACTAATTCAAAATGCTAAATCCCGATTCACTTCACTGACTGAATGAGAAGTTTGATGCTTCTAAAATCTAAATCCCACATGGCACATGGAAATTTGGAACCCACTCCAAGCTCTGAAGTTACACTTGGCTATTTCATAACTTCTCAACGGTTAATTTATTATGATGGTGATGGGTTCCGAAGTTACGCCTGGCTGTTTTGTAACTTCTCAATGGTTAAGTTTTTATGATGTTAAGAGTTCTAAAGTTATGCCTAGCTATTTTGTAAGTTCGTAACTTCTCAACGGTTAAGTTTTTATGATGGTGATGGGTTCCGAAGTTACGCTTGGCTATTTCATAACTTCTAAACGGTTAAATTTTTATGATGGTTAGGGGTTCTGAAGTCCCAACTAACTTCGTGCGTAACTTTGTAAGGTGTTGAAAAGTAAGAGTAAGTTGCATGCCACGTGGAAAGTGCCGAAGAATGGAATGTTTGCAAAGCTTTGGTAGGGTTTCGTGGCCATTTGTGATGGCGGTTACAACTTACAAAGTACAAGTGTCATGCGAGGATGTGTCGTAACATCTCAAGGTTTCATTTCCATGGTCAATTTAACAGTCCCGAAGTTTCAAAAAGGTGTTGCGTGACTTCGCAAGTCTCAAAGTTTTAGGATTTCAAATTCAAAGGGCCAAGGGCCAAGGCCCCTGATTTGCAGGTAGAAATTTATCAAAGTTGAGATAGGGACCTAGGGTTAGATTTATTTTTAGCGTAAATTTGGCAACACACCAATTATTTTCTCTCGGATCGCCGCCAAATCGATGCTGGAAGTGACAGTTGATAGTGACACTTTTCTGAAAAAGGTAATTACTAACTTCACGCGTGTGCTCTTGATGAGATTTTAATTTTTAATAGAGTAGGTGGCCTAGTGGCTGGTTGTGAGTTTCTTATTAGTTATTAAAGATAGTTCACACTTCAAAGAGCATCCATAATTTTCAGAGTCAAAGAGAAACAAAGAGTTGAAACCTTTAAGTGCAGAAAAGAGCTTACTGCTTAGAGTTTAGTATACATAAAGAATGGCAGAACAAGGATCTCCTGATGTCGTTGTAGTACCGGGAAAGAGTTTTCCTTCAAGAACAAAGAGGCCAAACATATATGCTGAAGAATGGATGAAAATGTTGCCTGGATCCTCAAATTTGCAATCAGCTAATGCTTATGAATGTAGGGACCCTTATGCATTCTGCAGGGATGTTGTCGGCCCAAACACAATTGGGTATGAGCTCTTCATGTATTTCTATAACAACAGATTGAGAGGCCCTCCTGTTTCAAACCCATGGGATAGGAAATTGGGAAATTTGATAGTACCTGAGGTATTTTGGATGTAGACCTCATAAAAGCGCTAATTGAAGCATATAATCGAGTGGCACAAGCTTTCCACAGGAAGGACAAGTTTATATTCTGCATCTTAGACAAAGCAACTTTTATTCAAGCTTTTGACCTTCATGGACCTATGAGCATGGATATTGACCTAGAAAAAGAGGAGGCCCTGTTTCATAGACAAAAAAGTTACTACACTAGAAGGGTTATGAGGAAGCATATTCCTAGACAAAATAAAGAGGCAAGGTTGTTGCCAAAGAAGGCTCCAGATTCATTTGATATTGAGATTTTTTCCCTATTTCCAGAATACCATCTATGGTCTATGCAAAGTTATTGGAATAGATGAAGGTTTGATAGTGACTCCTGACATTTATTCCATGGCTACAGATGTTCAGTACCTATGCACCAACAAGGAGTTTGATTATGTGGGGCACATAATCAATGTAATGCACACTTAGTTGATGATGACAAAGACTGATTTGAAAAGATTTAAGTTCAATCACTACTCCATGCTGATGCACCTGATCCTCTATTGCAATATTGGCTACATCAACCCAAAGTTCATCAATGAGATCGAGAATGCATGAGGAACTATTCCGCTTCAGCTCTAGACCAGGTTATGGGATAGATGTCACCATTTCGCTAATTCCATTTCTTTTTATAGTGATTTTTTGGATCCAATAATGAACATGTTAGGTATTGTGAGGAATAGATATCCTTTACTAGTTAGAAAGTTTCTTAGACCCCTAGCATTTAAAATTGATAATGAAATTAACGACAATTGGGGTGATATCTTTTTTTTAAAGAATTTCTCTCTTATAAGTGTTTATGCTTGCCCTCAACCTCCACACGTACTGCCAAAATATGTCCCAACAAGATTGGCAATAGTAGAATTCCTGTGGCAGCTTATCATGATGTATAGAGAACACATAGGCCCTAAAAGACATAAGGGAACCTTTCTGGTAAGGAGGTTCCAAATAGGGGATTTATCTATAGGTAAAGATGTTGTGGACCAAATCCATGAGCTTTTGAGACAATTGAGATTTCCCTGTGCTAAAGCAAGGAAGTATGACCCTGAATACTTCATTAGAGGAGCATTGAGAGAAATTAGGAATCACAATTTGGCTCAAAATCAGCCTATGATAGATGAGGATGTTATTAGAAATGTGCTCAGTGAATATATCTGTGAGGAGAGAACCCTTAAATGGAAAAATATTGTAAGGGTAGAGGAAGAATTGAAAAAGGCAGACCCTACCTTCCCTAGTTTCTTTCCTAATCTCAAATACAAGCCGAGAATTCACATGTGTATAGAAAATTACGAAGATATTATGTCTAAATTTCTAGACATCCCCGAGGAGTAGGAGGACATAATAAAACTTGAGGAAGTTAAACCTGATGTGGTGTTTATGGTAGAAACAGAACAAGTTGAGCCATCCACATATGAGCAGGGGCCATCAAAGAAACACAATTTGATGAATGTACCACAAAAGGCAAGGCAAAATGCACTACAAATCTTGCCAGGTAATTGCAATTACTTTGTTGAGTTAAGACAAAAAAATTTGACATCACAGGTAGAAGAGGGAGAAAAGGCCCTAGATGAGTTAGAATTGTCTGCAACTAGATTGGATGACAGGGTCATCCAAGCTAAAGAGTTTATAGATGATGATGAATTCATCAAGTCTGATGAGTTTAAAATTTTTCTCTTTAGAGTTAAGAAAAATGAATTAACATTGTCTTTGAAACCAAGGGAATCACAGGAAAAGACTGTTGAAATGATTGAAAAATTACAGTCCTATGATCCCAACAGTGAAACATTAACTGTGGAGGAGGAAAGAGATCTTGTGAAGAGAAGTGGCATTTTGCTGATCCCTGGATGGGAGTTGGAGTCCTCATTCTTAATTGACCAAATCAAAAGGCAAGATAAAGCTATAACTTATGAATATTTTGGCCCTAATGGACTAGAGAGGGGTTCTAGATTCAATATGGATAGTAAGACACTAGCAGTATGGTGGGTGGCCCCAGAATCTAATAAGCCCAGATTGGTTGACATCTGAGACACGGCATAGGGTAGCCAATTAATATGGAGGTTGCAAGACACTACATGATCAGAGATATCAAATCTCCTACATCATGCATCCTCCATGAATAAGGCAGTGGTTGATGACTTAAAGAACAGGCTAGAAAGGACATTTAGAGATTATGTGTCAACTAGGAAAAAGTTTGAAGAGGAATTGAAGAAGAATTTTGTCTTGGATAAGACTCTGAAGGAGCTAAAAGAGGAAATAAATAGTCTAAAAAAATCAGTCTAGGGAATTTAAGGAAGGGGTCTTAGCTCCATAACGTGCAATAGAAAATATAATAATGGTCATTGATCAACCTGCTGATATTGGAATTGTTGAAAAGGAGACGTTGAAGAAGGTGCTATTGCACAGAGTAAATGTTTTAAAAGGGAAGTCTCAAATCATTCATAGCACATTCATTTCTTTGTAGGGGGAAGAATATCAATGTTCTAATGCCTTGTCTATACTAACCCAGTTATTTAATACTTGGGGCCCATACTTGCAATTATTTGAGAGGTTAATTTTACTAATGGGAAAAAATGGAGTTACCTGACAAAATAATTGATGTTAAGGAAATGGTGTCATTAGTAAAGGATTTGTATGCATTTTTCACTGGCAAGTTAAAAAACATTCAGGCAAAGCTAAAGTTTTTTGCTGAATAGTCTAAAGGATATATCCCTACTATTGTGGACATAAAGGGACAATTGAAGGACTGGTAGGAGTGGGTTTATTCTTTAAACCAAATTTTGGATGCTAGCAAGGTGGCTTCTTATTTTTTTGGTGATGCTGACATTTCAAAATTTTTTTGAAGTTGTGGATGAATTGTACAAGATGGAGATTGACATGAATAATTTTGTTGTTGAATCTCGAGCCATAACAGATGCCAAGTTGAAAAAATGCTTTGAAGACTTGGATACAGTTAGAGCGATAACGTGGCCACCAAAGAGGGAAATTGTGGTGTGGGAAAACATTAGAGAGATTCAAGCCTTGTCACATTGACATGGATGATGGAAGTAGTTGAGATAGTTATGGTATTAGATGAAGAGTCAATAGAGGGAGGTCAAATAATTCAAATAGGGTATCTTATCTTTGCGGTTCACCTGCTGTGGATACACCATTGGTGCAAACCAAGATTGATTCGGAAGAATTTGGGCTGCCAGCTATCACTCTTATAACTATTTCCAAGCTTGTTTACCAATGTTATTTTTTATTTTCTGATAGAAGTCTCTAGTTCTATGATCATTAATCATTGACATTGATCTATAATTTTCAAGGAAGTTAATACAATTATACAAGGATATTTTATAATTTTATGATAGAAGTCTCTAGTACTATGTTCATTGATAATTGAATTTGATGTATAAATTTCAAGGAAGTTAATACAAGGATATTTTGTAATTTTATGATAGAAGTCTCTGGTACTATGATCATTGAATCTTGATCATTGATGTATAAATTTCAAGGAAGTTAATACAAGGATATTTTGTAATTTTCTGTGCCTGTGTAATTTTGTAAAGAGCTCAATATCGCAGTTGCAATTTGTTTAAAATTCAATGTAATAATGTATAATGTCATATTATTATATTAATATTTACTTTTAGGAAATTAGGAAATTAGGAATTATTAAATTAAGTAAATTCTTTTTCTTCAAGGAATTAAGGAATTAAGTAAATGCTTAGTATTAGGAAATTAGGATTCATGAATGACTAATGAGTATGACAAATAATAAATTGACAATTTCTAGGAAATTAGGAAGCTTTGACCACTGGCAATATTTCAAAGTAACACCAGGCTATTTCATAACTTCTCAATGGTTAAGTGGTTAGGATGGTGATGTCCTGATGGGTTTCAAACTTCTGAGGGACTCCCGACTAACTGTGTGCGTAACTTCAGAATTAAAGTGACAGTTAGTTAAAAGTGTTTAAGGGACAATGCGTAACGGTGTTGAAAGTGAAAGTTAGTTGCATGCAACATGGAAAGCGTCGAGGAATGGACTATGACATGTGTCAACGATTGGATTAATATTTGTCACTTTGTCAAGAACAGTTCCGAACCTACAATAGTAATGATCAAGTGGTTACAGAGCTTCACAAGGGTTTGTTGGTCGTTAGTGTTGGCCGTTACAGTGAGGAAAAAGGATATTAATAATTATATGATTATAGTATATAATTAAAATTTCAAGAACATTCTACATTAAAAAATCATGAATTCAAATTAAAAATTATAATAATCAAAATTCAAGTTACAAAAATCTAAATTCAAATTACAAAAATCATGAACAATACTTATTACTTGTAATATGAGTCAAATGATCAATATTCAAGTCCAAAAAGTACATTAATAACTAAAAGGTAATAAGTATACAGTGTATAAATACTAATTAACCAAAATTTGAGTGCTAATTCTAAATCACTTCACTCACTCAGTGAGAAGTCTACAGCTTCTATATCCTACATGGAATCTAGCTCCTGAAATTGACAAGCAGCAAGAGCTTCTTCTTCATCCTGAGTTGGGTATTCAAAATCCAAAAAATTATTTATCTTCATTATGAGTCTGGGACCAAGATCCATCGTTTGTCTCAGAACTAGCAGTAGCACCAATACCACCAAGTTTTGAAGTGTTCAAAAGGCTTCATCTTTCACGCATGGAATTCCAAATTTCCAATGCCCTATCATAAGAAAAGTCTCTAACATTGTATCGAGCTACAAACAACCTCAAGCAAGTTTCCAAATTTCTGTCTAGTTTGTTTCTGATCTTTGATTTCAAAAACCCCAATGCACTAAAAAATATTTTATCTTCCATCAACCCCAATATCATTGTTCGACATAAATCAGAAAGTTTGAAATATTCTGATATTGAATCACACAATACTTCACTCTACTCTATCCTTTTCCAAAGCCTGGTTATTGCACCAGGTTCAAATGGATTCTCTAAGTTTTTTATCTGCAATTTCATATGTGATGCAAATTTTATACAAAGTTTTTTAAGATTAGCTGAATCTAAAATTCCTTCAATTGGTTGTCCATTGTAATTTGCATGTTTTGAAAACTCTCTGATCAATTCATTAATTTTTTATGAAAGATATGTGCATTAGTTTGTTTACCTCAGAATTTTTTCCAAAAATGAGGAAACACACAACCCATGGCTTCAAGAATTGCTTCTCAAGGGAATCTTTCACGAATCTCACTTGAAATTTTGTAGGAATTGACTTCAAATTATCACTAACAGATTTAACAATCCTGTCAAAATCAACCCTTCTAACTAAAAGTAGTCTACCTCGCTTGCCCGTCTTAGATTGGTGCATTAGTATTTCATATCCTTTCACAAACACACATAAATCATTTTTTGCATTAAATTGTAAAAAATTCTCAGCATGATTCAAATCTGTAATTGTCTGCCACCTGAAAAAATTTGGGGTTTGAATTGTTGTCATGTCCGAGTATAGACAATCCAAGGCAATGCATGTCATTCTACGTAAACTACTATACTCATGGATATACATAGTTCTGTCTTGGGATTTATTAACAAGTTTGTTCATTAAATCTAGCATGGGGAGAAGACTGGCTAAAGTTAACAGAGTCTCTATATCACTTAACTTATGTAACAAATTAGGAGCTTATCTACTGTGAGGTGCTGCTCATATATTAGCCTGATCAAGGATTGATATTCTATTAGAACTCTTTCTACTGGTCCATGCAAAGAGATCCATCTGGTCTCAACATCCTTGATAAGCTTGTTTCCTAGTGTTACCCCCTCTGAAAAATCTTAAATTCTGCATAACGTTTAGGACTGCTGCAGAAGTAAGAGTATAGCTTGCGAACTAGATCTTCAAATTTTGACACTGTAGGAAAATCATTTACAATTTTATATGCTAAATTCATTCGATGGGCCATGCAATGTATGCCAAGCATGTAAGGTGCAATAATATTTTGTAATCTTGCACAAAGACCATTCCTTTGGCCTTGCATTCCTTCAGCTCCATCAGCTCCAACACACACTAACTTCTTGCCAATTGTCAAATCATCCATACCAGCAACTTCATTCAAAGCATTCTTCACTTCAAATATAAGTTTTCTGCTGTTGAATTGTCCCTCATTTTACGAACACATAGTAGATGAGCTTGGCGGACATGTTCTTTTACTGTATACACATGCATATAGACCCAAGCAGTGTTATCTGCTACACTAACTTCATCTATGGATAATGAAATGAATCTAGAATTTTTTACTTTCTCCTGTAAACTTTGCTTTTCCACCTCAGAAAGACAACTTTCTATTTCCCATCCAACGTTTGTTGACCAATGTGACATAGGATAGTGAGGAACTCTCAAAAAGGATAATAAATTACCATATTATGAGAAGTCTCTCATAGGATGCCCTCTGGACATAATATGAAAAACAACACTCATCTGAATGGTCTTTGCCAGGTTTGCTTCATTAGTTCCATGTTTAAAACCAACCTTGATTGTAGTTTCACTACTAGCAATTGCTGCCATTCTCTTGTTATGCTCTTCATATTCTATGGCATACTTAACATGAAGACTTTCTTCCTTTGATTTCCATCTCACTACTGATATTTCTTGTCCATCTATGATCTATTTTTCATTAACCTTACCAATATGCTTTTCTACAGTGTCAAGCTTTAGCTGCAACTTCTTCTCTCTTTTATTTTTCCAGGTACAAATCTTACACCTACATTCTATTGGTTGTTCATCATTATTTAGGACTGGTTCAATGAAATAGTACTTTTCTACCCAATCAACCTTAAAATTTCTTGTCATCTCCCACTCCCACCCTATTTTTACTTCCCTTTTTATTTTCTTCCTACCAACATCATTATTATCTTCATTGCTAGCATTTTCATCCAACTAGTTCTGTGTATCCATTATAACATCTTCTGTCATGCCACCATTGTTATCCTCATTTAATGCATTTTGATTTTCATTTAACTCAATGACAACCCCAGCTTGTGGTAGTGGTACTGGTGAGCTACAATGAAAGGCTTTTGTACTTGCAATTGCAAAAGTTGATGGAGCAGAAACATTGTCAACTTTAAAGAAAGCCTTTATGGTAGTATCTTTAAGTTTTGGGCACTTTGATGGCCTCCCAGACCCTTCACTTCCCTGATGATTAGGAGTCTTACCCTTGTCTAGCTTTCCAATCCCTTCACTTACCTGAGCACAGTGAGAAGTCTGAGTCTCAAGTTCAACCTCCCCTAAAATCTCAACCCCTTCAGCAGCCTGAGGATACTTAGGATAGTCACCCTTATCCGACATCTTGACCTCTTACTAGTCACTAGGAAATTAATAGCAATACTATGAAATGTGAACAAATAATTGCTTACCTTGGTCCAACTTCCTCTAAATTCTGATTCTCTAAAATGTTGAATCCTCTGTTTACTGTTGCAAGATTTCTATTTGTAAATCTGGCACACGAAAAAAATTTAATGGGACACGAAAACTAAAAGACTAACAAATCTCATATTAATTTATATCAATCCATGATTCAAATTTCCATTTTTTTTAATTCCCAGGCTTTTGGCGAAAATGTGTCGACCTGAATGTAGGAATTAACAAACGGTTGGCGAAATAGGTCGTGGTCAATATAACAATTAATTAACGGTTGATGAAATAGGTTGTGGTCTATATAACAATTAGTTAACAGGTGGTGAAATAGGTCATGGTTAAGATAACAATATAAACCATTTGGCTATTTTAGATTTTATATGCAATTCATAATTAATACCCTTGGTGAATAAGATACCGTTAAAAGAACCACATCAGATTGGTTAAAGGCGAATATATTGGTCAACCTCGTCAAAAAAAAAATATCATTGGCGATTCCAATGAATATTTAACTGTTACCATGTCAAGATTGGGCGATTTGGGCTACCATATACCATGCGCGATTTGCCAATTCTACCAAAATTATTTCCCAGAATTTGCCAAAAGGCGAATATTCGCCACTAAAAATTACGCCGCTAATATCCCACTTTCTATTCATCATTATGGTTGGAGCTTTGGGAAGGGCCATAAATAGGCTCAAGATGTAGGTCAAATTAGAAGAATCAAGATCACTAGTGTAGTTCAGGTTATCTCTCATCAACAATTTGCAAATTACAATGCTTGAAAGGTACAAAGACAAACAAGAGGGTATTAAGATTAAAAACATGCAAAATTTTATTCTAAATCCCCATGAAAATAAGTAAATCCAAAAAAATTAGAGATCTTTTTATTTTTTGTTACCCCTAGAATAGAGAGAGATTATAGATTAATTGGGCTTTAAGGCAGACAAAATTCTATGCTCTTACTTAGGGCTACCTTCCGACAAAGGGTTAAGAAAAAATAGGATATGGGATTGAATTGGTGAAAAAATGGAAATGAAAATGGAGTCTTGGAATAAAAAATGGTTATCATGGGTAGGACAAATTACAATGTTAAAGGTTGTTTTGTCAGTACTACCTATCTTTTTGATGTCTTGCCTTCCACTATCTATGGGGGAAAAACACAAACTTAGTACAATAAATGAGATCCTTCTATTGGAAGAATACAATTGAGAAGAAAAATATGTCTATGATTGCTTGGGAGAAGATTTGTGGACCTATATCAACTATGGGGGTAGGTTTGAGGAATCAACTTTGGCAAAATAAAGCACTGGAAGCAAAACTAGTTTGGAAATTGTTTAAGGAACCCCATCTTAAATGGTTAAGGATACTAAAAGGTAAATATTTGAATGATTTTGAATTCGAGTGGGATTTTTAAGACTCTAAATGCTCCAAAAGGATCAAGAGTTTGGAATTTCATGTAAAAATGCAGAGAGTTGATCACAAAGCAATTTTTTTGGAATATGGTAGATGGTAGAAGTGCATTATTTTGGAAGGAGTATTGGGATGGTTATTCAATATTAGATAAATTGATGAATTCTAGTAGGATTAGAGAAGTTTGTGAGTAAAAATGGGGTCTATATGTAAGAGATTGAGTGGAATTGGTTGATATAGATCCCTCTTTGGTTTGGAAGTGGAAATCATTTGAAGATATGCCTACTCCAAGAGATGAATTAATCCATCTCAAGAAAATTATGAAAAAAAAATCACCAACATTTTAGAATGGAGAAGACATTCTTGTTTGAAATGGAGCAAATTCAGGGAGCTATAATTCTAAATATGGTTATAAAGAAATGGTTAAAAAACAACGCTTCCAAAAAAGATTCTGCTTCAGTTATGTTGGGATAAAATGTGTCTTCCAAAGGTAGCTTTATTCTCTTGGGAAACCCTTCAAGTTATATTCTCACAACCAAATGGGTTAGGAAGATGGGGTTTGTCGGCCCATCTATTTACACACTACATGAGCACAATGAAGAGTCAGTTAACCATATTTTGTTGAATTGTCCTTATGCTTAGAGATGTTAGAAATGGTTATCTACTAAAATAGGTTGGATTATTGTTCTCCCCAATGATATTATGAGTATGTTTTAATGTTGGCCTTGTCGCAAGCTTATATGGTAATCTTTGGATTTCTTCACCTTAATTGCTAATATGAGAATTGAGGAAGGAAATAAATTGTGGAATTTTTCAAGAAAAGAAGATAAATTGGGAGACATTAACAAATAAGATAAAAGATTCTATTATGGAGGTAGTGAATATTAGACTAACAAAGTATTTCCCAAAGGAGGCTCAATTTACTAGTTGGGATGACAAAATCAGGGAAGATGGTTTGGATCAAAGAGCCCTTCTTTTGTATGTAGTAGGAAAATTGGCTAAATATTTAGAACACGATACAAATAATATAGCCAAATTCAAGGCTTTAGTAGAAGGACTCTTATTATGTAAAGAATTAGGAATTAAGAATGTGGAAATTGAGGGGGACTCTGCAATAGTTATCAATGCTCTTAGAGAAGGAAAATCATCAAATCATAGATTAAATTAAATCTTGGGTAGAGCCTTAGAACTCCTTAAGTTTTTTGACTTTGTCACTATAAATCATATTTATAGAGAAGCAAATGGAATGACTAATCAAATGGAAAATCTTGGAGCAGATGTCATAGATTGCAGATAGGTGAGAGAAAATAGTATTGATAGCAGATAGATGGGAGTTGTCCAACAAATTCAAATTTAAATCTTAAATGTGGAATATAATTCAAGACTAAGGTAGTGGGGATCATAGATGATATGAATATAAGATATTGAAGAAGGACTAATTATAAGGATTGAATACAAGATCCATAAAAGGAGTTTAACATCATTAACAAGGGACTTAAATTCCATAACAAGTGGGTCAAATTTTTTATGTTTTGATTATTGGTGTGGTGTTAGGCCTATTATTTTTTGGAAAATGTCTTCATGTTTGGATAAAGGCTAATTTGAGTAGACATAGAAACCTAGACTTTAGACAACTCATTTTCATTGTCTTTGATGGCAAAGGTTGACTAGACTTTATGAAAGTGATGGTAGAGGAGTTAGGATACTGGTAGTATATTTTCAAAAATTCAGACAAGTTAGATAGGGGATGTGACAACAAGGAATTAAAATAGGGCTTGCTATTATAACTCATTTATGGAAAGCCTTCCCAAGAAGAAATGGAAGATTGGAAACAATTCTTTTGATGAATCTTTTCTCTGTCCATTAAGGCATTTCATAAATCTCTTCTTTGTCTGCTAAGGTATTCCAAGCGTGGAAAATATTTCCTTTATTCTCTGAGAAATAAGTTTGGGGTAACATGGATACTCCTATCAAGTTATTATCAACAAGAAGACAAATGTTGTTTCTGGTTGTCATTATCAATAAGCAACTTGGGGAGGTATTAAATCATTCACACAGACTAATTATTCATGTAGTGAGACATATTTTGGGAACAATATTTCTTCATGAAGATCATAGATATAGGGTTAACACTAACACTGTCATCCCAACATGATTTTTAGCTTCAATTTTGATGGTTGGTGAGAAGAAGGTCGTAGTAGAAGAGCATTGTAGGAGGGTTTTCAATAGAAGTTATGGGAGATTTAGACAAGGTGATGTTGAACGTTGACAAAAAATTGACAATTCCATATCCAAAACACTACAATAGGATTATGGAAGTTGGGAAATTGCTCCCTAGGTTTCATGTATGCACAAGATGGGAGGATGAACCACAAGATTTAAGGGAGATCATTATTCGACAGAGCCTGAATTTTCTTAAAAGGGTAATGGGTATCACAAATGTCTTAGGAGAAATCATTGGGGCAATCTAGATAAAGAAGTAGGAAGGGTTTACAAATACATATATGATGAATACCTGGATCGATTGGGTAGTGAGGATTCTAGTGAGGCTAAGGAGGAAGATGAACTTGAAAATGTGATGATGCTACGAGTTACTGTAATTGGAGGTTACCAAGGTTTGAGCTCGGGAGTTGATCCATCCACTATGTCTGCAAAAACAAAAGGAAAATCCTCAGCTAGGGTTTGATAGTTTTCTATGATGCCCTATTTTTTGAAATGTTTTATTGCATTTTTTTTGGCTGATACTGGTTTTAGTCAACAAAGATATACAAATTATACATACCATTTTCTTTTGGATGATATAAATCAAAATGATCACATAGTTTATTTACATTGATGGATATATTGTGTAATTTATGTATGAGACATCACAAATGGTTTTCTATGGCCTAGGTGGTGATTTTAGAAGATTAGAAATATGGACAAACCTTCAGCTGTGGAAAAATGTATTTTCTTTCAAATTTTGAAACTTAATACAAAATTTCATACAACTTTGACCTTTTATAAAAGTAACTAACAATTAAATAATTAAAATTTGCATCTATTAGTTCAAAGCATGTTTAAAATTAACAATAAGAGAGACAATATTTAAAGGTTAATGAATAGTTACATTTTTTAAATTTATTTTGTATTCAGTATTAAAAGAATATTAATAAAAAATTAAATATTCCATTGCTCTGCTTTCGCAACTGCATTTTCGCTCTTGGATGATCGACTCTCTGGATTCTCAATTTCGCTTCTTTGCGAAAACAAAATATGCTCAGGATGGCACCTCCTCTTCGGCTGCACACTCCTTTGGTCGATCCAATCCTAGGCCACACTCTACCTTCCAAGACATCTCAGCTAGTTATTTCCCCAAAGCTTCCCCTAGGGTTTCTTCAAGGGATAAATGCATTTCGGCTCTAGATTATCCTTGGATCCCGACCCACCGTCAAAATGCCAAACGTGTCTGCCAGCACTTTAAAACATCCTCTAAACCTCACCCTTAGAATCATGCCTTCACTCTACCCGTCAACAATAGATTCTCTTTCCTTCGCCCTATGGATTCATATCATATTCATCTCAATTTCTCCCCGCCCCATTTGAGAACTATGGATGATTTGCATAAACCCTCTAGGGCACGGCTCCCTGACTCCTCCTTTCAACCTATCTGTTCCCCAAAACCATCAAAGATTATTTCCCCTCCTCAAATACTGTATACTCCCCCTCATTGCAGGAATAAGTTTATATTCCCTCCACAGATAAAATCCTCGCATCTCTCTCACAGCTCTCCACTCTGGGAATTGCCTTCTAAAGATAACTAAACTCCTCCTCACCAAAGAAATGGCCCTAAAATTATCAATCCTTCTGTTGAGGATATGTTTCCTTGGAGATCTTCAATGGCTTAATGGAAAAAATGCAAGAAACTTGCGCATCTTATGGTGTAATTTGTAGATGGAATGGCATTGGCTCTTCCCCTAAAAATATTGCACTCTGGCTTGAACATAAGATGATTGATAAGGTAAGTACAATTATCCTTCCTGAGAATTTCATTTGCATTATATGCAGCAATAAAGAATTAAAAGCTAAATTTCTCAGGGAAAGGTGCCCTAGTTACAAGAATATAAATTTTACAGTACTTGATTGGGTACCGTTCTTTGATCCTCTTAAGTTAGATAATTTTTTAGTTGAAAGGATCATCCAGCTAAAAAATATGCCAATTGAGTTCCTTAACGATGAACTTCTGAGGAAAATTGGCAACCTTTACGGTAAATTTGTAGGGTTTATAGATATGAATTTTCTCTATTCAAAAAGAGCAATTATAGTTAGAATGAACATCAACACTAAAACCCTCAAACCCGTCATTATTAAAGGCAAGAATTCTATACATAAAATCAACCCTATAATCTCTTATGCCAACCTGGAAACAAATGATCTAGATTGGCAGACGGGGGCCGATGTTCCTATGTCTCATTCTGTCTGCATACCGAGCCCCAACTATCCTTATAAGCTAAACATTACCTTGGCCGAAGATAGAGGTGGTTTCTTAGTTTCTCATTTTTTGTCTCCCTCCTCTCCCAATACGACCATTGTTTCTACTCCTACAGCAACTAAAACCTCTCCGGTTCTCTTTGAACATCCATCTTCACATAATTTACCAGCCCAACTTGTTGTCTTACCTAAAGCCCAATTACCCTCCCCTTCTGGTAGCCCTCCTTCCCCTCTTACCCAGTTTAAAATCCCTTCTCACCAAGCTGATAAAATGTAGGCCCCTTCCATCGATATTCCTGATAACATTGTCCCCTCTTAGCTTATTCCAAACGGCTCCATCTGTACAAATATAGATGTATTAGCAAACTAGTCCAATTTGTTCTAAACGGATCCTTCCTCTGATAGTGCTTCCTAGGGCTTGGATGTCAACGATAAAACCAAAAATCATGAAGATGTGGAAACCATAGCTAATTACATGGGTGAATCCCTAACTAATGAACTTATAGATTGTTTTTTGGATGAGATCTGTGACAAGGAGGAATTGGATCTTCAGAGAAGGCTTCTCATTGAGGGGATCATTTATTCAAAACCTGAAGAAGATGAACTAGAAGAATGGTTAGTACATCTTGAAAAAATGGAAACCAATGATCCATAATCTCTAGGCATTTCTATTAATAAAGATAGTCGATGTTCCCCTGATTGTGCTAAGATTGCCAATAAAAGGGGCAGAAAACCAAACTCGGAGCTAAGAACTATGGATGGCGAAGAAATAGGACAAATGAAAATAACATTACTTTTGAATGCAGGGAAGGGGAAGATCCTTCCTAAGAATCCATGAATATCCTTACATGGAATGTTAGGGGCATGAATGCCCCTAACAAGCAGCAAATTATTCTGCGCTACATTAAAAACTCTCAATCTGACATCATTTTAATTTAGGAAACTAAAATGGACAAGGTAGACATGATGATTTTCAAAAATAGGTTAGGGTTTAGAGATCTAGTGGACTCCCCTGCCATTGGGGCATCAGGTGGCTTGGCTATCATCTGGGACCCCCGATGCCTCTCAATTAACATAATAGAGAATATAAATTCTTGGATGTGTGCTAAAGTTAAGAATTTTAGATATAACATAACTTTTAACATTATTGATGTATACGACCCTACCCAAAATAGAGACAAATTAATAGTATGGAATGAAATCGAGACTTTTCTCAATCTTCTTCTGAATGAACTATGTTTCATTAGAGGATACTTTAATGTAATCACTAAAATCACAGACAAAAAAGGAGGCATTGGCTCACTGCCGAGGGCGGCCTATGATTTCATCGACTGGAAAGATAGACTATTTCTCCTTGAGATTCCAATTGAGGATAACTCCTTTACTTGGAATAATAGAAGGCAAGGCTTTTGAAATATAGAAGAAAAATTGGATAGATTCTTCCTTAAGGGTAACCTCTCTAACTCCAACCTTACCTTCTCAGCTAATATTCTACCAATTTCAGGCTCAGACTACTTCCCGGTACAACTTAGTATACTCATGGAATCTAAACCCAAGAAATGCCCCTTCAAATTCAAACAAGTTTGGCTCAAAGATCCGAATATATTGAATCTAATTGAACAATGGTGGTCTAAACCTAAGTTGAAAGGATCAAAGCTCTTCATCGTTGTCAATAAACTAAAATTCATCAAACGTAAACTGCTAGAATGGAATTCTGATAAATTTGGCAACATCTTTGAGTCAAAACTCCATCTTGAAGAAGTACTCAAAGAGATAAACTCTTAGGTCATCTAATCAGGCATGGATGAGAAGCTCTACCTCAAAGAAAAAGAAGCCCTCTCTGAATATGACGACATACTGGCTAAAGAAGAGATTTTTTGGAAACATAAATCTAGAGAGTCCTAGCTAGATACTGGTGACAGAAACACAAAAAAATTTCACAACACTACAAAACAAAGAAGATGCATTAACATAATATCAAGCATTATTGACGCATCAAATCAGAAGATAGAAGACCCCAATATGATCTCAAGTGAAATAGTTCAATATTTTAATAATATCCTTAATAACTTTGAGAGTTCTGATCTGTCTAATCAATCAGAACTCCTTAGAAATATACCTAAAATAATAATTAAACAACACAACAAAATGCTAACAGAAAAAATTTCACTGGAGGAGGTCAGAACAACTCTTTGGAAAATGAATCCGGATAAATCCCCTGGCCCTGATGGATTCTCTGCCATTTTCTTTCATAAATGTTGGAGCTTCATGGGGAAAGATATCTTGGAAGCCCTGGAGGGGGTCAGAAACTCAGGACAAATGCTTAGAGAAGTGAACAATACCTTCATAGCTCTCATTCCCAAAAAAGAAAAACCTGAAAGCCCAAATGACTTTAGACCCATTGCTCTATGCAATACTTTATGCAAACTACTCACTAAGACCCTTTCCCTTAGACTTCAGAAACTCCTTCCTCTAATTATCATTGAGGAACAAACGGGCTTTGTCCCAGGAAGATCTATTTTAGATGGAGTTATCATTGCCAATGAAGCCATCCACTCAGTCCAAATGAGCAAAAATCTGAGTATGCTCATTAAGTTGGACATTCAAAAGGCTTATGATAAGGTTGATTGGTGATTTCTCTGTAAGTTCTTGGAGGCTTTTGGGTTTTCCAAATGCTGGATTAACCTAATTTTTTAATGTATTTCCACTCCTATGATCTCGATCCTCATCAATGGGACTCCTAAAGGCTTTTTCAGCATTTCTAGAGGCTTAAGGCAGGGTGATCCAATTTCCCCTTTTTTATTTATTATCATGGTTGAAGCATTAGGAATCTCTATTGCAATGGATAGAGAGGCAGGTTTAATAAAAAAAATAGCTATTACAAATGATTTAGAACCAACTACCCACCAACAATTTGTGGATGATACAATGTTGTATGGGGATAGCAACAGAAAAGAGGCAAGATCCTTTGCAAACATCCTAGAAACCTACTCCCGGGCTTCTGGTCAAGAAATCAACCAGAATAAATAAGATGTTTTCTTCTTTAACACATATATCTCAACAGAAGTGGATATATGTCGCATACTTAACTTTAAGAAAGGAGTGCTTCCATGTAAATACTTGGGCCTCCCCCTAGAAAAAGGCAGCAGATCAGCAGCATTATGGAACCCTACTATAGACAAAATCATAAGCAAAATGCTAACTTGGAAAGGAAGATGGCTCTCTTCTGCTGGGAGAAAAACAATGGTCCGATCTGTGTTGGCAGCTATGCAAACCTACCAACTATCATGTATCCATATTTCGGTAAACAAACAAAAATAATTATACAAACACCTAAGAACCTTTTTCTGGTAAGGTAGTGGGGAGAAGAACAAGATCCCCTTGATCTCTTGGGACAATGTCTGTCATCCAAAGGATGAGGGGGGGGGGGGGGGGGGGGCTGGCTTAAAAAACACTACAGACCAAGAGAAAGCCTTGGGGGCCAAGCTTATCTAGAGAATTTATATGAACCAAGATTCTAAATGGGCTAAGATATTGACATCAAAATACCTATATGACAACTCCCCCATCAATATTTTCAGGGAAAAAAACTCCCCTAAAGGTTCTAGGATCTGGAACTTTATGTTGGACTGTCGACACATTATTATGAAGAAGCTTACTTGGAACCTTGGTGATGGGGAGGATGCCCTATTCTGGTCAGACTCTTGGGGTGGATATGACATCTTGGAAAAAGAATTAAACAATCAAGATCTTAAAATATGTCTTGAAGCTAGGTTGGGTCCCTATCTTAGGAATTATATCTCCTTCAATGGGACGAATGGATATGGAAATCTTTTGAAGAGACATGTATCTCACTTGAAGAGCATAAGTCCCTTACAAAGATACTCAAAAAGCATAAGATAATTCTTAATCAGGGCAAGGATAGGTTGGTATGGGATGGCTTGAAAACTGGAGAATACAACACAAAAGATGGTTACAACCTTATCAGCAAGCAATACAAAAGACCCAAAATTGACATCCAAATCAACCTCTGCTAGAACAAAAATTGTCTCCCCAAAGCAGGATTTTTCTCTTGGCTTGCCCTTAGTTATAGACTCCTTACGGCTGACAAATTCAAAAGAATGGGGTTCTCAGGTCCTAGTAGGTGCTACCTTTGTGAAAAATAGGAAGAAGACACAGATCACTTATTCCTAAACTATCCATACACTAATCGTTGTTGGAAATGACTCTCTAACAATTTAGGATGGCTTTCTGCATTCCCCAATTCCCTCTTGGAAATGTTCCAAGGATGGCCTATTATTAAGAAGGGTAGTATTTATGCAAACCTATGGATTTTAGCCCCCTCTATTCTCATCTGGGAAATATGGAAAGAGAGGAACATGAGAATCTTTAAGGATGAGAAATTGGATTACAAAAAATTTATCAACAAAATAGAAGCAACAATCATTGAAACTATCAACTCTAAAATCGTCAAACTACAGAAGACTGATCTCTCAATGAGCCATTGGGATGAAAATATGCGTGGAAAATGGATAGGTCTGGCACTACCACCTTTTATTGGTAAAGGCAACCCTGAGAAGGACTTAAAACGTAGAGAATGTAAGTGGTCTTCACCTTCAGAGGGATGGTTCAAACTCAACTTTGATGGAGCATCCCGAGGTAACCCAGGAAAGACTGGTATTGGATCCAGTATTCATGACAACAAGGGCTCAGAAATTGCAACTTTGGTAGGTCCCATTGGATATGAGACTAACAATTGGGCGGAAATGACAGCTCTTGTGAAAGGCCTCCAACTATGTAGAAGCTTAGGGATTGAAAATTTAGAAATTGAGGGGGACTCAGCAATTATTATTAATTCCTTAAGAAAAGGCAACACCCTAAACTGGAAATTAAACTCCCTACTCTCACAGGCTCTATCCTTAAGCCAATCATTCAAGAAGATGACTATGAATCACATATATTGCGAAAGCAATGTGAGAGTAGACCAATTGGCTAAATTAAGAGAATATGGCATCACCTTACCTTAGATTAACAGAGCAGAAGCACAGGTACCATCCTTCTACGAGTACACCATGCTTGTTATTAAGACTGGGCATATCTAAACCTCTTATATGTAAACAAATATTTAGGTATATATGTTATCATGTACATATGTACGTACGTACGTATGTATGTATGTATGTAGGTATGTACACATAATGAATGCACATATGTATATAGGGATGTATATACGTTCATATTTTATACATACTCTTATTCCCTTTTTCCCTCCAACATTCACTGGTTCTTATATTAACTCTTTCCCATTCCGAAACATTATGTTCAAAAACCTTGATTAAATAGCTAGATAATTTTATTGGAAAAGCATACTCATTAATATCCATTATCCCAGCCAAATACAAATGTATATAAACTCTATCATCCCCATAAATATTCTAGGACACTTATTAGGCATTGAGACAACCATAAACACATTCAAACATTGCTACAAGTTAATATATAGGAATGTACACACATACTTATACTTATATTAGCACATATCCATACACTAATATATGCATATTTTCATTTAGGAATACACCATCTCTTCACATACATATATATGAAGCAGTACATTTCATTTTAAGTCTCAAACTCACATGCAAACTCAGGACTACAAGCCCCTTTCAAGTCAGTACCATATTAACTCCTATATAGACACACACTTATATTAATATACATAGTTCTCCCATCTATAGAGACACAAACATATTCAATGGTTTATGATCATCAACATATATTTTTTTTTTCATATACTAACATAAACACTCAAACTTTCTCAAATGCTAGAATATAGTAGGATATACACATTCATAAATATTAACATCAAAACAGACACTAATATTTATAAATCCACTTATTTATACTTATTAACTCTCAGTTACATATAAACATATAAATATATTCAGATAGACACTTATACTAACTGATATATGCATTAATATATTCTTTTATATAGTGCTATTATCTTTTTCAATGGTATCTAATATAGATACTCAATAACACACTCTGACTTATATCATCGCCAACACACAAGTCTTCTAACCCTTCTCAGGTTATAATTTAAACAGAGTATGTTGTCCTCCGATTAGACAGACTTACTTTTAGACAGCCTTCACATCAAGGACAGACTAATCTCAAGGAACTACAATTAATACCAAAGCAGGCCAAATTGGTTTCACATCTTTAGAGGTACATTAGTAGCAAATATACAACATTTAAACAATATTTATAAACATCTGATAGTGTCTCCTAAATCATCATATACAATTAAATGATGGCAATACATCACATCAATAGTACTCGCCTTTAGTGTTATAATTTGTCCTACGCAACATGACGCAGCCTCAGATGACTATCACAGATAAGCTTATTAATAACTCAAGCTACAAAAATTTATTGTGCCGTAGCAACCTCCAATGAGGGAAAAAATTAGGTTTTCAAAGACTTAAACATGATTTAGTCACTCATTCTTCATTTTGAAGTTTGCAGTGCTTCTTAATCTCAATAGAGCCTATGCTTAGATAGCATAATGGAGTTGAATATCAAACTCATCTGCACTGGGGAAAAATACCTTCGGGCCTTTAGAGTTTCCATCAAACCAGAAAGGTGGGATAAATTGCTGGAGACAGATGATCTGGGTAAAAGAGCCATGGAGAGAATCATGGGGGAGGAGGCCTTTAACTATGAATATGTGTATAGGGTGAACTGTGACATTATAGGTACCTTTGTGGCCATCCTCCTACCCCTGAAAATCCCCAAAGGTGAAGTAATCTCTGCGTGCATTCAACTCTTCAAAGAGAAATACTGCAATGGTATCCTTCTTGCTATCAACAATATTAATAAGGATCTAATGATTCCCTTCCCGAAAGACTACTATGCGAACCCTATGGGCTCGCTAGCTAATAACACCCAATTTGTGACAAGGCTGATTCTGCTCCTAAAAGATAAGAAGGTTTTCTATAACAGAATGGACATTATCAAAAGGAATGTCGACTTCCTCCTGAAATGGATTCGGGTGAAACTGAGTGAAGATGTAAAATGGGTGAAAGAATACCTAGAGGTGGAAGGGTTTCAGGTTGAAGCTGATTTTGGGTCCACCACTCTTGAGGACATTCAAATGTTCCTGCTTGCTATTCTCAGAAAATCTACTAAAGGTTTCAAAGCAGTTCAAGGAAAAAGAAGGTTCGACTTGGGCGTCAAAGAATCCGATGAAGAAGAACTGGTCTTTCATACACCGATGAGGAGGAAGTCATAAGTTTTAGTTTCTTTTAAAGTAAGATATTACCCTAGAACAACTTAAAATATTATAGTTACTTTTGCTAGAACTCTGAATGTTTTTTGAATTTCACTAGTGCAAAACTCTCGATATAAGCAGAGTAGTTGATACTATATGGTTTATAAAACAAGTTGGGTAGAAGCAGATGGTACTGTGGTATTAAGTGATATAATTAGAGCAAATAATTTTAGATGTTCGATTATATTCCTTGGGTCATCAGAAATCTATATTAGAATTCTTGCATAAGCATTATTCTTCTTTCTTTTCTATACTTTCACACACACACGCACACACACACATAAAGATATATACATATCTATATTTTATATATATATATATGTGTGTGTGTGTGTGTGTATAGACATATATGTATATATATATATATATGTGTGTGTGTGTGTGTGTGTATATATATATATATATATATGCTGAAGAAGAACTGGTCTTTCATACGCCGATCAGGAGGAAGTCATAAGTTTTAGTTTCTTTTAAAGTAAGTTATCACCCTAGAACAACTTAAAATATTATAGTTACTTTTGCAAGAACTTTGAATGTTTCTTGATTCTCACCAAGTGCAAAACTCTCGATATAATAAGAGTAGCTTATACTATATGGTTTATAAAACAAGTTGGGTAGTAGCAAATGGTACTGTGGTATGAAGTGACATAATTAGAGTAGATAATTTTAGATGTTTGAGTATATTCTCTTGGGCATCAGAAATCTATGTTAGAATTCTTGCAGAAGCATTATTCTTTTTTGTTTTCTATACTTTCACACATATATACAGTTATACATACATACATATACATACATATATATATATATATATATATATATATATATATATATATATATATATATAGATATACATACATATATATATATATATATATATATATATATATATATATATATATATATATAGATAGATATGTGTGTGTGTATATATATATATTATATATATGTGTTCACATTTATATATATACAAATATATATATATATACTAATATGTATACATATTTTGTATATATATAAAAATATATATACTTATATGCACACACACACACACATATATATATATATATTCGCATACTTATAAATATGTGTGTGTGTATATATATATATATATAAACATTTATTTATAAATTAGTTAATCTATGTATACATTTTATATGTATATATATATATATATATATACACACACATACACTTTTATATTCACACACATCATATATATTGTCTCTCTCATAGTTCCCATTAGACGGCTCCATCTCAAATTTTCAGTCACCCATCTCTGTTGTTGTTTTGCGTAAGATAGGATAGGAAATTCTAGTATTAGCGATTCACTTTCCATACTCGGTTGATTTCCCCCTTTTTGTCTTTTGCTCTTTTAAAATTATCCTAGATTCTCTCCCCATATTGAGTGCAACTCCTCATCTCCCGCACACTAGCAGCAGTTTCTCATCTAAAACCCAATCGACGTTGCTTCATATTCCAGAGATAGCCCTCCTCTGCTACCTTTCTTATTTAATCCCCTTCCTCGACACCTTTGGCCCAAGCTTGGGTGTGACCTCTTAACTAAACTATCAATTATGTCGACTCCCATTAAGTTGAGAGGTCCCAAGGAGTAAATTTCCTTCGAAGGACCTATCACCGGGAAGAGATTAGAAAATATCCTTCTATCCTCACACTTTCTGGTTATCTGAGCGGTCTATAGAGTCCTGGGCAGAGACATTATTTTTAACTTGGATAAATACAGAGTGAATTCTGAAATCCCTACCCTATTCTTAGCAGCTGCCTTTCAAGTGGATACTGATAAACTTCGGATAGGAACTCTTTGTCGAAGGCTGTTCAAAAATATATATTTAGGGGATCTGGATAAAGCTCTATCCAACATCAGGATTGATCTTACTATCCCTAAACCATGTTTCTATGATACCCCTATTATTGGGGGAAGAGCGGTTCCTACCTATCCCATTTTGGTAACTGAAGACATAGAGTATCTAGTCAGCTGGGCACCCATTGTTAGGAGGAACCTTAACTTCTTGCTATGCTTCTATCATGTTTGTGCCTCGGAAGCTCCGAACTGGATTGACAACTACATTATAGAGGATCAAGTTAATGCTTGGGAAAATGATGATGAACTAAGCTGTTGCATAGAGCCGCTTAGTCCTCCAAGACACCGTAACATTAGCAATGAAGACATTATCTTAGATCTTTGAAATAATAAGATTCTATTTTATTGGATCTTAGTCCGATTTTTATTTGAATCTCCAGTTTTATACCCTATTTCTGAATATGATTTAAATCTCCCTCCAAGTTTACTTTCATGATGTATGCTTCTTAATTTCAGTAGACTAGAGCAGAATCATAGATTAAATCCTAATTTATATATAAGAACTCTGTATACACTACTTTAATATATGTATATATATTTATACATGTATATATATATATATACATGTATATATATACATGTATATATATATATACATGTATATATATATAGATATGTGTATATATATATAGATATATATATATATGTATATATATATACATATCTATATATATACATGTATACACACACACACACACACACACACACACACACATAAATGTATATATGGACAGAGGAATATATATGTTTCATTTATACCTGTATTAAGGTACCCCTTTTTAACATTCAAAACTGTATAGCCTCACACACCTTAGAAGTCGTAATTAATTTAATGATGCTGCAACAATAGATAATACTTCTCCCAATTGATATAGACTGACTTAATCCCAATTGAAATAGTTCTTTTTAGAATGAATGCCTAAATTTTGAGACAGAAAATGTTTTAATAAGCGTCTTAACCCTCACTTGTTCTATTAAGGCTAACCAACTCAGCAAATTAAGAATGGGTATTGCAGTTCTTGTTTTTTGTCTTCCTTTCTGATATTGCAGGAATACCAAAACTGAACTAGGATACAGATATCCTGAACCTTACGGGATACTACCTCTCAGGATACAGATACGCCTATAGGATGGAGCAAGCATTATATTGCCAAGAACGAGATTTATGTACTTATTGTTTATTGTTTATTCTAAATAATCTGATATTCGTTGAATGAAGGTATGCCTTCATCATTTCTTGTAAATGAGGGAATGCCCTCATGTCTGCTTCTGTATACTTTCATAATCTGGACTTAGGTCCCGGGCTAGACTGGAGGTTTTCTTCTCCATTCTTTCCTACCAATGCCCGCATTGAATGGAGATTTTTGTACTAATTTTTTAAATTAATAAAATATTTGGCCTCGGCCTTTTACCGATAAAAAAAAAAAAAGAATATTAATCAATCAATACGTTTTATTATTTTATCCAATGAGCATATAGAATTAATAAAATTGAACAATCTTTAGACTACATTTAATTTTATATTCTAAATAATTATGAAAAATAAAATTTATCTTTGTGGGGAATAGACAATATAAAAATCAATTTTCTTCTTCTTTTATGTGAAGTACATATCTAATGTATTAAATTCATTAAATCAAATTTTAACTTTATTGTACTTGTCGTAGGCAATATACGACTATTTGTAAAGTTTAAATATTTATTTATGAATTAAATATATTCTATAAATTAATTATCTCAATTATGATTGGTTCAATCGATTTGGTCTTATAGGACCCCTTTTTTCTAAGTATTGAATTTTTCCCCAAGATTTTGCCAACACCAATGTTAAAAAAAATTAAAACATTTGAGACACATATATTGAATATATTAGGTGCATTATTTTTATTATATTTTAAATATATTTTTATTCAAAATACTTATTTAAAATTTTAAAATATTATAGTGATTGATATTATATATTATTTTAAAATTTTATTTAAATTTATTTCAATAATTATTATATACTTATATATTATTTATTATATTTCCTTATAAATTACTATTATTTTCTTATATGAATTTTAAAAGTTAAATAATAATATTAATAAAATATTCATTTAATATACATCTTAAATAACTTAATTATATGTTATATGACATAAAAAATTTAATAACATTTTCAATATATGTATTTTTTAAAGTTACCTATATTAAATTATTAAATTTTTCATATAATATACAAACGACAAATACATGAGCACATCATAATAGTCCTTTTCTAGGTGACAAGGTAAGTTGATTTTATATAACTAACTTTAAATTTATTAGATACAGCAAAATTCATTACAATCACTACATGGAGGAAGTTGACCAAAGTGTTTCTTGTTGAAATAAAATTTAAAGATAACATTTAAAGACAAATTGATGAGTGAAAAATCAAAAATTAATTGATCTAAGGTAATAGATACACAAGGTTTATCAAGTAGATTATATGTTAAAAATATAGTCAAATCAAATGAAAAGATAACAAAAGAGTTGTTGAATAGGTTGAACATAATTTATCAAAGAGTCCTAGTTCAATCGAGTGAGCACAACTAGGAAAAGTAATGATACATTTCTTGATTATGTCATCTATCACATTCAAACCTTAAAATCTTTATATGAAAATGACTTTACCCTATTTTAATAAAGACTACTTCCCAATTTTTTTTTGGGATAGTTTTTAACCATAGTTTTGTAATATATAATTTATATATCATTTAATTTATTTTGAAATTGGTCTTTTAATTTACAATATAGTATATTTATGTATATTTTAACTTTTATATTTTATTATGTAAACAAGTTATTTTCATTAAAAAATTCAATTATTTATATATAAATATTATATATTTTAAAAAATTTACTATATTATATTTTTAATATATATATACTATAAATAATTATTACAATTTCTAATATATAATATATATTATTCTATAATATATAATATAAAAGTACTATATCATATATGTTATATTATATAATTTTAGTATTTCACGAACTCTTTATTTATTATTTAAATTCTATTTTACATTTATAATTTATAACTATATTTTAAATTTTTACAATTTTTCAGATTTTATACAAATTTTCTTATGTAATTTTTAATCTAAAATAATTTTTTACTTTTATTAAATAATTATTAATTAAAATATATACAATATTTATAATAAAATTAAAATTAAAATTATATATGTAATTATAACTAAATACGACAAGTGCAGGCCACTACGTGGCACTTATTTGTTATATGATGTGAAATATCAAAATGAATCCAAAACCATTTAGGAAAGTAGAAAAGATCAAGATAAGTTTATGTTTTTTTTATTTACACTATTGATTGAAATTTTAATTAATTAAAAATTAAAAATAATCTTTTTTTTTTTAATTTTTTAACAGTTTTGTTTATGAAAAGTTAGAATTATTAATTAATTTAAAAAAAGTGAAAAAATAAAAAACCTATTGTTTTTAATTTTTAATTAATTAAATTTTTTATTCAGCAATACATTCTGATCCTGCATAGCCATTTCCTAAGATTAATATGATGACCATATATATACAAACCTTTTGCCAAACAGATTGATATTGATAGAGTTCAAAAAGAGAAGAGGGAGAAGTGAGAAGCATAAATAGGCTCATGGGTTCATTAGGAGAGGAAGAAGAGAATATGAGAGATGAAAGCCATGTTAGACTGGCAATGATGGAGCTTGCTAACATGTTGAGTGTTCCCATGGCTCTCAATCCAATGATCCATCTATATGTTGCAGATATCATTTGGAAAAATGGTCTCAACAACCCACTTTCTGCAGCAGAAATATCATCCAAAATACCCACAATAGCCCCCTGTAGACACCTAAAATTGACCAGGTGTTCTTTAATCTCAAAATCTGCAAATCTCAGCAAATTGCTCCTAAATCTCATCAAATGCTTCAAAATGGATCAAAATCAAGTCAAATGGATATTTATCAATCAAAGTGGACAAAACCAAATAAAATCAAAGGATTAATTAATAATGATATCAAATAATCAAATATTAGCCTAAAAGGGATCAATCAAATTATATAATTGATTTTAATCAATTAATTGTATAGTTTTAAATCAAAAATCAAATTGAACCTATTCCCCTACATGGCTAATTTAATTAATTGATGGAATTAAATGAATCCTAATATATTTCAACATGAATTTGAGCAACCAATGAGAATTGAGAACACAAAGCACATGGATCACTCCTAAATTTGAATCTCAATCACTCATTTTCAACTTTGAATCTCAATCACTCAAATTTGTCCATTTGTCCCAACCTTTGAGACAAACATTTAAATTGTCTCCCCATTTGAAACCATCTCAAAGCCTTTCACCTAACCAAAGCTTAATCATGATCAATTCACTCTACCCCCTACCCTTGGGAATTTGCTATAAATACAAGCCATTTTTAAGCATAATCAATCCTAGAAAATTCGAATGCATAGCATCATTACTATAGGCAATTTGAGAGCAATTGAGCAATATCTTTAGCATTTTGAGAGAAAATTGTGAGATTTGAGAGCATTATTATGAGCATTTGAGTTCCATTTTCATATCATCTTGAGAGAAGTGAGCTAGATTAGGTATTTGTTTATCAATTTCTCATTCTAGGATTGTCATTGATAGAGATTAAGGCTGAGAGCTCTATTAGCATACTAGCTAGAGATCCATGGAATGTTTAGTGATTTGATTGCAATTCTTTAGTTTAATTTGAATTATTCTTCCATAGAATTGTAGTTAAATAAATCAATTCCATGAAGGTGTATTAATTCACACACACCCCCTCTTCCTCTGAAAATCTACAGAGAATAATGAGAATGCTTGCAATTTTCTCTGTATTCAAGGAGATTGTTTCAATAGACTCTAATGGAGATTCTCATAGATTGTATAACTTAACAGAAGTGAGGAAAACTCTAGTCAAGGATGAGATGGGTTTATCATATGGGTCATATGTATTGCAATACAATCAGAAGGCTCAACTTGAAACCTGGAAACTCTGGTCAAGGATGAGATGGGTTTATCATATGGGTCATATGTATTGCAATACCATCAGAAGGCTCAACTTGAAACCTGGAAACTCTGGTCAAGGATGAGATGGGTTTATCATATGGGTCATATGTATTGCAATACCATCAGAAGGCTCAACTTGAAACCTGGCCTATGTTGCATGCAGCTGTACTGGACCCTGCACATGAGCCCTTCAGACAAGTTCATGGAAAACCTGCTTATGAGTTTTATGGTGATGATGGTGACTCTAATGAGCTCATGAGGACTGCCATGGCAAGTCTTTTTGTTCCTTTTATGAACTATAATATTCTAGTTTATAAAATATGTCCTTGATAAAAAGGAAAAGAAAATTGCAAGTTCAACAAATCAACTAAACACAAAAACTACAAGGCTTGTACAACACAAATAAATCCCCATGGAATTGGAAAGAAAAGGACTATTATTAATGCATCCTTAGATTTGTAAGAGATTAACAGATATCAAATAGGGCCTTAAATGATTATGAGTTGGATGCGGCACGCTTTCTGGGTCTATTTTGGCTATTGATAAGCTCATTTTGGCATTATCTATAGCGCTAATAAAAAAATTCACAGAAATTACAGAGAAGAGATGGGAGGCAATAAGAAGAGAATTGAACCAGTTAGTTGCAGTCACTGGAAAAAATGTAATGATGTGTGGAAGATTGTGGAGGGAGGCCTTGCTGTTTATCTGGAGCGGCTTCATGGTGGAAATCCTAATATTACCAGGATTTTCGAGAAAACTTGGAAGGAGGGCAAGATTTTAGTTGGTGATGAGTACATGGAAGTAATGGAGGAAGTCGTTGCTGAAGCTACGGGTATGGGGGTGGAGGGCATTAAGTTTTATCGTGACAGGCTGATTTTAGACAAAGCCTGGGAGTCCTTTCCGGATAACGAGAAAGAGAAGAACAGATTGGTCAAGATTGATACTACTTACCATAACCCTAAGCGCATATCTAGACCATGGAGGTATGTTATTTATGTTATCATCAGCTATATTACTCTGGATGGTAGGTTTACTAGAGCGACTGGGCACCATTTTATGCTGTTAAACCATTTTAGACACAAGGTTAAAATTAGTTTAACCTACTATTTACTCAGTTCGTTAGATGCTACAATTACTAGTTATCAGAAAGACCCTAAGGGGGACCATGCCTCCCATCAAGGGCTTATGTTGCTTGTTTATGAGGTTCTGAAATCTAAGAAAATGGAAAGGTCTGTGGAGAAGAAGAATTTGAAGGATGCTGAAGATACTGAAGGCGATGAGGAGTATAGTATGTATGAAGATAATACTTAAAGTGAAGAGGAGGCTAGAGGTTTCGTTACACCTAAAAATAACAAAAAGGGTACTTCTAAAAAGAAGAAGAAACCTAGCACTGAAGGGTCAGAGACTGAGAATAGTGATGAGGAATGTGAGGAGGG
>MU223330.1:405715-424328 GCA_018584345.1 Thuja plicata
TTTAGATCAAACGTAGACATGAAACTTAATTGTTTAACATAATGTTTGGAATACTCTTCTTTGTAAATGTTTTTTTTGATACATACTCAGGGTCTAGATATCCATATGTTCATCATCATTACAAAAACTTATCTAGCTAATGATATTGCTATCAGGATTCAAAAACTTATGTAAATCTAATTATCAAAACTTTTCATTATCTTGTGATATTGCTATCTGGATTCAAGTGTATAATTTTTTGAATCAAACTCATTGACTCATGTTTCATCCATGAATTTGGCATGCACAAATTGCTTATCATGTATAAAACAATATATGGTGCATAACAACAGCAAGCATGAAATGACAACAATAACATCATACATATATATGTATGTATATATGTACATATATGTATATGTATATATGTATATGTATTTATATGTATGTATATGTATGTATATGTATATGTATATGTATATGTATGTATATGTATATGTATATGTATATGTATGTACTATGTGGCCACACTCCCCGTTGGTACTATGTGGTACTCCCCGTATATATTTGTTTTGATGTTGATATTCAGTATGTGGTACTCCCTGTTGATGATCATTTCATGAGGAAATAACTTGATGGCTCGCGGGCTAAAAGATAGGGCATCATGCATTGTGTATGAGCTCACTGTTTAATACTGGCATTGTTTACATCTTTGCATTTGGAATGCTTGATGTCATTCTTAATTTGTTCATTTGTTCTTTTGTCCTTCATGGACCATTCTTTTTTATACCTGACTACATATCCCATTAAAATTTCATCAAAACTTTTCATTATCTTCTGATATTGCTATCTGGATTCAAGTGTATAGTTTTTTGAGTCAAACTCATTGACCCATGTTTCATCCATGAATTTAACAAGCACAAATTTCTTATCATGTCACAAAAATCATTGATGTGTCGACAATGACTTGCAAGAGTGTAGGTGACACATGGTTCAACTCCAATTCATACAATTGGGAGTACCCGGGAAAGTGAGTAGACTCTAAATATCAATATTTCATCCACTAATATAACAAGGATGAAGCATGATGAGGAATGGAGATAGCAAAGAAGAAATTAGTCGCTCATGTAGTGAACATGGAAAAGGGTATAGTAGAGCCTACTCGTCTTTCTTGGGTAGTCCCAATTGTTTCAAGTGGAGAAGAAGTAATGAGAGGAATTGTGAAAACATCAACAATTTTTGTGAGATTAGTTTTTAACTGCAACTGACATAAGGCAATTTGTGAATGTCAAACTATACACTTGAATTTTGATAGCAATATCACAATTTGACATTACCCCAACTGTAGCTGCCTTTACATGCATTTCAATGTGTGGTAAGGACTAAAAGTCCCAATCACAACTATGCATATTGTTTCCATCAAGTGCAGTTAGGACGTTGCATTTACATGTATTGTGATTGACAATAGTCATTTTGTAATTTGATTTGAGATGTTGTCTACATTATTAGTATGTTTCTTTTTATTGCAATTATAATTAGTATGAATGAACAAAATAACCAACTAAACAAAATGATATGTTGGAATGACAGTGTAATACTTATCAATATAGTGTCAATGGCTTTGGTCAATGTGCCTATGTGTCAATGTGGTGTTGGCCCTTGTGTGTTGAAGACGTCATGCACAACAAGTAATCCTGGGCGTCCATTTTGGGGTTTCCCAAATAGGAAAAAGGTCTGGATATGGAATTATATTTTAATGTTTAAAAGTAATGTGACAAGTTATAATCATTTTAGGAAGAACTGATGTAGATTTGGTATTGCAGGGAAATAGTGGATGTCAATAATTTTGGTGGGTTGATGAAATCACATTAACATCTACCCCATCTAACTCTATACCTGATGTAGGAAATGAGTGCAACTTGTGCAAGGCTCGAGAGGCAGCTAGTGCCGCCAAGATTGCTTTAATGGCGAAAGCATAAATCATGTTTCTGCGATGCCTTCTTTGTGTAGTTTGTGCACTACTTTGTTGGGACCATATGCATTAATGTGATTAACAGAGGGCTATAATAGATACTGAAACTTTTTAGAATTTCATGTAGATACGTTGGACATATTTTGATAAACTCGTGAACTTATTGTTATTTATGACTTTGTTATGATTTTCTATATCTTGGATGGGTTTTTGTAATTTTATCCTTGTTCCTTTTAGAAGTGTATGGCTTGACTATGCACATGCATAATTGTAGATTAGGATCAGTAATAGGGTGCTAGGAATTTCTTAGATCCTTTGGATCTAACCCCATCTTTTCCTTCCTTGCAGGTTTTAGATCATACAGAAGCATATTGGATTCAACCCCGGAGACATTGGTAAGGATCACCCAACTTCATAAAACAAGAACGAAAATAGCCCAACTTAAAATTAGAAGACATACAAACCTGTCTAGTGATCATATTGTGCTGAAGGTGGATTCTGATGTCGCTTCAACAACATCAGGCAGTGATGCAAAATTTAATATCTATAGTTGTTACAGCAGCATCAGGCGCCACCTTCAACACATATGATCACTAAATGGGTCTGTATGATGTCTTCTATAAACACATCACATTCCATATGGTGTTAGAAGGCCCAGATGGCCAGAAATTCAAGCAAAAGGCTCAAGAGGCTACTAAGTCTTTTGTACAACTTTTGCTTGGTAATTTGAAGCCATAAATGGAAACTTACAATCCTAAACAATTAGTATACCATTGATGGCTTCATAATTATTAATTGAAAGGGAGTTCTCTGATCCGGAACCCCCTTTGGTGATGATCCTATGCAGTTCCACATAGACACGACACGTTCCTTAGAAAAATGTTAATCTCACAACAGCTGAGAAACATAAATATAGGCATCATGGTCACAATTCTTTGGAGACACAACATAAACAACCAGGAGAACATATGGTGTTAGAAGGACCAGATGGGAATAAATTAAATGGTACAATTATGGTCTTGTAAAGATAAACTGAAACTGGAATTTCAAAAAAAGTTCATAATTATGCACAAACTTTTCCCAGCCTTGCTAAAATTCCAATTCCACTTTATCTATTCAAGACCATAATTGTACATTGAATTTTTTTCCATATGGGCCTTCTAAGACTATATATTCTACACAGTTGCATGTGCATTCTCGATTTAGAGTGGGAAAATCTTATTTTGGATGCGAGGGAGAGAAGCCAAACACATAAAGAACATGCACATAAACACGATAGCTGTGAAACATAAATGTAGATGTCACAATAACTGAGAAACATAAATGTAGATATCATGGTCACAATTTTTTAGAGACACAACATAATTGAGTGGTATACCCAGATGATGCAACGCAACCATTACTCCTCCAATTCTAAGTTGGCACTGCAGGATCCAAAAACTATAGATAAGGAATAAATTTAGAGAGCGGAGGGCCATAACGACCGAAATAATATAGGATTACATCTTAGATATCTTAAAGCATCATAAAGGGTCATAAGAGACTCCTAGGAGGGGCCAGATGAGCTTCCACCTTCACGTGGTTGGCCCTGTTAAGTAGAGAATGTTAAACTATTCTCGAAACAAAGAGAAGCTCAAAATTTTAAGGTCCCACTCCATGCACATGACAAATATTTTTTTTTTTAAATATAGAATACTGTCGCAATTGCGACGGTATTCAGTGGATGACCGACGCCAGAACACTACACGGGACGTCCAGATGTCAAAATAGTCTGACAGGTGGACTTCGCATGTACAACATCTCCATCGCATACCGTCGTAATACCAACACTCATAATGTGTAATGACAACATACTAACCCTCATAGCTGGTGCATATTGCGACGGTCATTACCGTCACAATAACGACAGGCATAGCCATCGTCGGTGATTCTGACACCAAAATTGCAACACCGAGATGTGTCGCTTTCTCGACGGCGTAGTGTCATAATTGCAACGCACAACCGTCGAAAAGAGGTCTCAAATGTACTAGTGACCCTTGGAATTACAGTCCATAAAAAAATATTTAGAAGCCTCAACCAAATCTATGGGTCTCAAGATGTTCTCATCAGCAACATGGAATAGATCTCGTTCTACTAATAGATCCTACATCTTTAGCTTCAATATTTTAAAATTACTTACAAAAATATTCTCCTTGAGAAAATTTCCATCCAAAAATTCCTTCAACAATATCATAATGTATCCTCTACACAAGTTCCACCCATATAGATTAGTTAAAAAAAAAATAACAACCAATAACTGAAACCAAAGGTGATTAGACTTTGATACCACTTGTAAGGAAACTAATGTAGCATAACAACTTCCTACACTAACCTTTCGAGGAGGGTTATATAAAATTTTTCTCAAATATTCTAACAGTTATATAAAATTAACAAAAATAAACATAAATTACATACATACCACAACACAGTAATTTACGTGGGGAAAACCCTTTTGGGAGAAAAATCCCACACTCTAAAAGCTACCCAATATGTTATTAAAAAATCAACAACATATTGCAATATACTTGTAGAGAAAGCTTCTCACAAGAGTATCACCAACTAGAGATCTAAAGGTAACTCAATAGATGTAAGGATTTACATACAACTTTCATCTCATGCACCTAATATAAAAGAGATATTATGCATGAAACTGTTAAACAATACTACAAAACCACGGGCTAAAACCACCCCAAAAATGGCATCCAATCTAGGATGCGCTGTGATGTTTCAAAACACACACCAACACATGCAGCTCCCTTTTACAACTCATGTATGTGTCCAATAAGCTCTTATATTTACTATTTTAGGAGAGCCAACTTCTATAGTCCATAAATTTTCAACCAGGCATCTGATTGATGAACTGTTAGAAGATCCATATAGCTCATGATGTACTATATCAAGATATAACCCACTACATTGATTATGGACACTTTTTAGGTTGTTAAGGAATCTCTAAGGCCTTCAAATTGAATTTGAAACATTCCTCAACAAATTCAAAAAATAAGAACTTTGTAGTGCCACTCCAACCCTGTCATTGCAAGAAGGTGATATGGTCTCGTCCTTGGATTGCAAGAGGAATGAGGTAAGTATACTTGGTATTAAATACTTGTTAATGTCACTAGAAACATATGCAGGAATTAAAGTAAAATACCATGATGTTATTGTTCTTTGATGATATTTTACTATTATTTGATATTCATAGATGATAACTAATGATGCTCACATGTTAGCTTGGGTGGATTATGATATATTGAGTAAATGATGGTCAATGACATTAGTGTTATTTAATATTGTGTAAGGATAAATGATGTAGTTAGTAGAAGAGTTGCAATTGAAATGTTTAAATGTTGGTTATAATTGATGATGCATAGATGATGTGTATGCCAGTAGATGTCAGATTATTATCGACATTTATTCTATTGTATTTTTTTTATGTTGGGGGATATTTTATTGATATGTTCACTGATATATGCTCATATTGTCTTAGATGATTAAATGTTGTAAAATAATTATTCTAAATGCTTTAAATGTAAATGAAATATTTAGTTTAAATGAAATATTTTCTTACATTACCACACCTGATGTGTTGGTATGAGGGGAGGTGTAACGAAGTCGTAGTTACTTGTTTGCTGAGGTCCACACAATGTCTCGTTCTCCTTTATTGCATTTTATTGTTTGTCATATATAAATGTGCCTTGACTATTATACTAATGTAGGTCGGTAGAAGACATCATTCCACCTTATTATAGGTTTTGACTGTGTCTTTATCCCCATCATTGGCACAAGAGATAGTATCACCGACCTTTCATATTGAGACAATATCATTCCTACATGGATGATGTACCTGTGATTATTATATTATCCCTCTATTATGTGTTGGTAAATCCAGAATTCATGATGCATTTTGTGATAGACCAGTGGCGTGTCTATGCATTTTAGTTACCGCAGTTGTCATGGTTGAGTTAGAGCATTATGCATGTTGATTTTAATTATTAAATGATTATTTTATATTTTCTGGCAATTTATCCGTAGTGTTATTATGTGTAATTGGAATTGATTAAATTAATCCAGGTTGAGTTCGGGTTGATTTTTGGGAGTTTTAATTTTATTTATTTAGGTGGATTTTTATTTTATCCTTTTCACTTTTGAGAAAAAAGTGACTTAATAATAAGAAATTAGAGCTCATTTTGACTTGTGCATTTTTAGAGAGAAAAAAATTTGCAAAAACTCTCTTGTGAGAAATCGATCTTTTGCTCATTGGGAGCGAGTGCTCCATCTTATTTTTATGGGTAGAGGCGTGTGGGATTTGGGTCATGATTGATACGCTTTGTATGGTTTCCTTTTTCAATTTCAAGTATGTGCAAATTTCCTCCTCCATTTTGGTGTTTTCTCCATTTGGGAGGTAGGGCTCTTCATAACTCCCTCCTTTCTTTGGTTATTGCTTTAAGTTTGTTGCAATTTATATGTGGGATGTATATATGCTATTTCCCCACTTGTTTGAGCTCTTTTGGTGCCCGTTTGGGCTTATTTATATTTCATGTTTAAAATGCAAGTTTTTATGTTGTTATGTTGCCCGGTTTTCTATGAGTCCAAAACAGTAATTTTATTTGAAAAGTGTGATGTTGGGTGGATTTAGACCAATGGATTTTAATTTTTCAATTTCTTTGACGTTCATTTTTTAAGATTTTCGTCGACGCTTCATTTTGCATGCCATAAAAAACATGTCAGTCGCCATGGTTGGCCTGATCTAATTATTGGACTTAGTAGTTTCTACTACAAGGAGTAGGATTGTGGGACATTCTGGGTATTTTTATATCTCAATCTTAAAGTGTCCTTTCAATGTTGAAATGTTGATTTTTGCACTTTGCTAAATTTTGCCAAAATTTGGTATTTTTATGCTTTTGAGCTCCTCGCTTGATTTTTGGATGTGAGAGACCTTGAAATATTTAGGGATTTTGGTATCCCATGTATATATGTTAGACCATCTTGGGATCTGCGCTTTTAGTGATGAGACCAATAGAGTGTGCCTACACATAATATTCTTTCCTTAGGTTCTTGACCTTTTTATACTTGCTTTGGAGTTGCTTTGGGTTTGTTGATGCATGTGTTTGAGACTGCATCCTTGAGTGTAGTTGTGTTATGCCTACTTGACAGAATCCTGAGAGACCCGTACTCTCGGTTTGTGACTCATTGAGTGCTTCTTGTATTTTAATGGAAATTTTATTTGAGCATTTTGTGTTCTCTTGGTGATTGTTCTTTCTTTTCTTTGTGTTGGAATACTCCATGCTTGAGATTGAGCTCACATGTGAAATGTGGATGTAAGGTGTTGAGACTGCATCTAAGCATGTAGTTGAGCTATGCTCCTATGCCAAGGTCGAGTGAACCATTCTCTTGGTATTAAGACCAATCAAGTTCAACACGTTCTTCATGTTTTTTTATGACTTTTGAGTCTTTCTTGATTTATGTTGCATTTTTGGTTCGTGCCTCATTGTTGCAATAAGATGAGCCTATTTGGTTTATGAGTAGTGGAGTGGAGTGGATCTCCAAAGTGGTTTGGGACACAAAGGGGACTCATGGTATCCCTTGGTAGAGTTATTAATAAGTGATAACTAATTCAATGATTAAAATTAAAACATAATAACCAAAATTAATGTGACTACTTTGCCGTCGATTGAGGACATTGAAACAGTATGTCTTTGCCTTGTCATCATTTGAGGATGTTATGGCATAATATCTTTCCATTTACGAGTAGTGATATGGTACAAATATATAGCCTTTCCATCTATGGATGTTGATATGGCTTAGTAGAGCTTCCTTGATGAGAGAAGGATTTCTCAAAGCCGCATGGACCATCATGTGCCATGTAATGAAACTCTCACTCTTGAGTCTCGACACCAAACCTTTTTTAGAACTAATTAGTGATCCTTTGTAGTATGAGTGATGCCCTATATTCACTTTGTATGTTGGTCCACATGTTAAGTGTTATCCATGTGTCTTGTTTTCTGCATAGTTGTGTATTGCATTGAACCTTGGTGTTTTCCTATGAGATTATGCATCTTCTTGGCATGTGTGTTAGCCACTCCTTGCATGTTTTCCTTGTATTTGTGGCTGAGTTACAATCTCCATGAGCACAGTGGGGTGAGATTGAGGGTTCCACATGGTAGGGTGGCATTGCACTTTACCACTGTTGAGGAGCGATGTACAAGTGACACGTTTTCTAGAGTCAGATGCTTTGAGAATTGAGTGGTACATGCCATGCCTCACCTAGTTCATGGTTGTATGTATGTTTATTCTCCTTCTAGCTATGTACTTAGAGTAGTTTCCTTTATGTACTTTCACATGATCTTTATACGCATATGTATGTTCATTCTCATTATATATCCTTCATTTTTTGTACTACTTTACCATCCTGCATAAGTACACCTCCAAGACCTTCCCCTGAAGCATATGTGATAACTGTGAATTTCCTATTAGGGTCTGGTATAATCAAGATAAAAGCAGGTGTGAGTTTTTGTTTCAACAACTGGAAAGATCGCTCACATGTATTAGTCCACTCGTATCTTTTCCCTTTCCTCTAAAGGGATGTAATAGGAGCTGTAATCTTAGAGAATCCCTCTACAAATTTCTTGTAATAACCTGTGAGTCCCATGAAGATTCTAACTTCACTCACATTCTATGGATTTGGGCACTCAAGAATGGCTTTAATCTTTGTAGGGTCTACTGCAATTCTATCCGCAGAGATGATGTGACCCAAGTAATGTATCTCTTTCAATTATAAAGAACACTTTGATAGCTTACCATAAATCTTCTTATCTCTCATTTGTTGTAAGACTATTCACAAGTGTTCCTCATGCTCCTCCATGTTCTTAGCGTACTAGATCAAAATTTCATCAATAAATATCTCTACAAACTTATCTAGACAATCTCTGAACACATTGTTCATCAAGTTCATAAATGTTGCAAGCGCATTAGTCAATCCAAAAGGTAAGATGACAAATTCATAATGTCCATACCTTGTCCTGAAAGCTATTTTGAATATATCTTCTTCTTTGATTCAGAGTTGATGATATCTGGATCACAAATCAATCTTAGAGAACACAGTTGGTCCCTTCATCTATTTGAATAGTTCATCTATTTGTGGAAGAGGATATATGTTCTTGATAGTCACCTTATTAAGCATTCTATAATCTATGAGTAATAGTAAGGTAACATCTTTCTTCTTCACATAGATCAATGGAGCTCCCCATGGTGACACACTAGGGTGTATGAACCCTTTATCCAAAATTTCTAGCAACTGCATCTTTAGCTCATACATTTTAGTGATGGTCATATGATATGGATCCTTGGATTGAGGCTCGGTTCCAGGCATTACATTAATAGAGAAGTTAAATTCCCTCTTCAAACGTAACTCAAGTAATTCCTCTGGAAAGACATCCTAGAACTCCTACAAGATAGGGTAATCTTCTAAGTTAGGAGGAGTTTCAAGGTCTTTGACATAAGCCACATACATCATGCACCCCATCCTCTTTTCCTTTTTCAATTTCATGGCAGAAATATGTCTAAGCTCAAAGGGCCTCTTCACACCCAAAAGTACTCCAGGTTTACCTGAATCATCTAGACACTGAACTGATTTGTCCTTACAGTTTACTAAATCCTTATGTTCAGTCAACCAATTAATGCCCAAAATTACGTCATAAGATCCCAAAGGGGCTACATAAAGATTCACTTGTGTCTAAAAAATTGGATTATCTAACTCACTGCAAGCCAAACATATCTCAACCCTACACTCTGCCCTATTTCCATATTCTACCATCCATGGTTCAGACATATATCCAGGTCTAACTGATAAACGAGAAACAACTCTAGGATCTATAAAACATTATGTAGCTCCTGTATCAATCAAAATGGAAATATTTTGGCCAAAGAGCTTACTAGCCAACTAGATCAGAATAGACTGAAAGTCAGCTTGCCTACAGTCAATAGTTGCATGAATCTGATGTTGAGTCTGAGGACCTTTCCCATCTCTGTGAACTGTATGCTAAGGACATGTACTAGCATAATGATCACCTCCACAAGTAAATAAATCATCCATTGGTCCTTTCCTACTCTCAGGCATGTTCTTCATGTTGTCATTTTTGTTTTTCCCATTCCCGTTGTCACCTTTGTTCTGATACTTAGTATTATTTATGTTGGTATTTCTTCCTATATTTCCTCAACCTTTACCTCTCATATTATGAAACTGGTGTCATCCAGAATCCTTGGGTTGGTTATCCTAAAATTTTCTCTTAAATCCCTGAGAGGAATTAGTCTTGTGATTACCCCTTACTGTAGACACCTACTGCGGTTTCTGTTCTTAACTTAGTTCTTTCCTGAAAGAAAAGTCCATAGTCTTAGGCTCTTACATATCAACCTCTGATCCTATATCTGGACTTAGTCCAATAATAAATTTGTGGGTTCTAAATTTCTCATCCTATTGATACTGAGGTACATACTTAACAAGTGGCACAACCTCTCATAATACTAAGTAACAATCAATACTCCCTGAATCAGGTTCTGGAACTCAGCCACTTTCTGATTATAGTATAACTGTGGTAGCCATCTCTTACAAAATATTACAAGAAAATCTTCCCAAGAGATCCCACCAGGTCGAATCCTCTTCTCTACCATCTCATTATTCCACCAAGTACCAGCTTCCCCTGTCAACTAAAAAGTACCCCACATAGCTCTAGATTTGCTAGAAAGATTACGAACGTGAAAGTACCTTTCCATGGATACAATCCATGCTTCAACCTCATCACATTTAGTATTACCATTGAAAGTAGGAGGTATGAACTTGTTGAGGTCCTTTCTCAGTTCCTTTTCTATTCTTTCCCTATTATTTGGTACTACTGCAGCCCTAAGATTAGCATGATGTTTCAACTGCTCTTCATTCCTCTTATCCTCCTCTTCTTTCCTTTATGCTTCCAATCTTAGATCTTCCTCATGCTTACGCTGATCCTCAAGCCTTATATCTTCCTCTTGTTTTTGTTGAGCTTCTACCCTTAGATCTTCTTCCCTCTTCCTTCTTCCCTCATGATTTTTCCTATCTCTCAAATATTGTTCAAGATGATCCATACGATCACCTTGCTGCTGCAAGAGAGACAAGATCTAATCCAACCTTTGATTAGGGTCATCATTTTTATCACTACTAGATCCATCCCGGTTACTATTTTTGGTATTCATGGTGTCAGATTAACTCCTACACCAAGCATAAGTACGCAACTTAGCAACAGTAGACCAAGGTCCTAGTGTTTAAATACAACTCTGATACCACATGTAAAGATTGAAACTACCAACAGACGCCACTTAAGAAAAGTGCTAAAAACTCTCAAGTGTCGATACAAAAGTCATAGATGATCAATCTCTAAGACGTAATCAAAGGAAATACACGTAAATAATAACACATTAATTCTCACAAAGCCATAAAGCATCTATTCTCTGAATGAAGCACAACTAAGAAATTTGACCATACTGTTAAACTTTACAATACAAATTATGAGAAAATAAGTTTAATACAATAAGGTTGTGGACTAACTTGTCATGAAACATACATCATACATCATGTACAAGTCCATATGGTCGTAAAGATCCAATATCAAGTATGCCATCAGACAACTGTCCATCTGCATCCTCTGGTCTCCTAAGCAATCAGACACTTGTCCATCTGCAAATCTTGAGATGGGAGTGTGGTCTAGGTGCTTAATCCACCCAACCACATAGTGGTTAGATACCTTGGGGCTCATCCTAAAATGAAGAGCGCACCAACCCTGCCCAAGAATTCTAGCTACTCGGCATTGGTGGATCAAAAGGAATCTGGTGCAAGTTGTGAACTATCTACTTTCCTCATAAGTCTAAGTAGAACTAACACATATATGATAGAGGGATGAAAAAGAAACCAACATATTCAAGAAAAATGTATGCAAAATAGCTTTGGCCAAAGCACTCATGTTACCAGACTTCTACTGGCAGGTAAAAAAAATCAAATTACCCTCCTATGTTTTCTCCTTATTCAACACCCTTTCCCGTATTTGAAAAATAACAAGATCACAAGTTTAGTGAATCGAAAGAGAAAACACCTTGCAACTAGAGTTTATTTAAAAACAACATCATGCTATAATTAAATATAAAAAAAATTCCATTTGAGTCACAAAAAGAAGCTTTCAACCATAAACATTTATTTACATGGTACACATCTCTATATGTATTTTGCAGTCATAATAGTTTTTAAACTTTTAGAACCTTCAGTCGTTAAGCTTCCTCTATGAACAAACAATTCATACGTTTCACATTTACTGAAACCATTTATGGAATGGTTTAATACTTTCTCAAATCACAATATACACAATGATTCTTAATATGACAAGTAAAAATTCAGAGCTATCCCAAAACCCATTTATATATTTTCAAAAACATATCGAAAGAGGTTGAAAATAAGATAACAGAGTCTGACCAAAGAAGGTAACTGGTTAAATTCATACTAAAATTTTTAGAAAAACCCGGTCCTCAATCCTTAAGACACAAGCATTTTTATAACTGCAACCCCGCTAAACTATAGGCTTAAGAATACGTGCACTAAGGAGGCACTATCGTCCACAATCTCTATGACCGCTTTACTTTCTAGTATTGTAGTTGAGCGTTGGACATGAAATTAGGTGGCCATAGTTGGGTTGATAAATACGTTAAAAATAGAACACTCCCAAGTTGATTAATCAAGGTTACTTTTTCTAAATAATTGTCTGACTACAAGAATAGACCAAAGAACACAATAAAAAAACTCATTACCGTTCGATGAGTGATTCTATAAAAAGGAGAACCAAAAAGTCTAAGAAAGGAAAATATATACTATAAGAAATGAAAAACCATACATCTCTAAACGGTTTAAACTAAATCTTGACCCCTATTCTGACATCGCAACCCACAAGGTGATTTATGTTTTTAAACTATCTCATACACATCAACAATCAGAGAAGTTTTCGGTGCACAAAGAAAAGAGTTGAATTGCTAAGGAAAAGAACATTTTTTTTAGCTAGCCCAACCACAAAACTTCAAGGGTAATCAAGATAAAAATATTACAAGACTCCAACTCTACTCATCACTACAATTCATCATTAAAGAGACAACTAAACAAAGGGAAAAACATGGAAAAATGAAGATAATCTCCTATGTGTGCCTTCTCTCCTTTCCTTATGTTATGCATTTCTCTTCTTTCCCTGCGCGTTGTCTTGTCTCCCCTCTATGCATTGTTTTTCCTCTACTCTATGCGTTGTTTCAAAACCCACCCTCCTTCTCCACAAAAAGGCCCCTCTTTCTTGTCTTTTTCCTTCTGCCCTTTTTTAAAATGCCCTCCTTCCCTTCTCCTTTTTCAATTACACCATCCTCCTCTAAAACTCCCACATTCTCCATGTAAAAAGGCCATAAGTTCCACAACACACATGTGTGCCTTTCCCAAGTATCACTTCCACCTCCAATGTCTTTAAAATTTTCAATTTTCCACGCCTCTAAGATTGCGTTCAACTCCAGTTTAGTTAAAATTTGTCCCCTTTACTAAATATCCACTCACCTTATCCAATGGTTTACATGATTTAACTCTCAATAATATGCTAGATAACACATTAGATATCTTACTTTGAATGAAGAGATAAACATGGAATTTCATTTAGTACTAAGACTTAAATTTAAACAATGAACCTTAAACATAGATTTAGGGATATCAATTTTAAATATTGATTTTCTAATTAATTCTATTTCATTTTTTCAACAAAAGAGAAGTTAACTTCAAAAAAAATAAAAATGAAAAATAAAACATAACCTAAATTTGATATAGATTCACACATTTAAACAGAGCAAAGAGCATCTCCCCTAGTCTAGATCATACACACACTCATTTTTGAAATTATAAATAAAATTCTTTAATCTATCATGAAAAAAATAAACAAAAACACTACGTGGTGTGTGAAAACTAGAGCTTCAGACCAACCACTACTAAGGAGCTAGATTTCTCTACCTCAACCACACCCCTGCCTTCGCCCTGTCAATCATCTCAAGCCACTAGAGATTTTTTATCAGTAGGTTAGTCCATAAACCATAATCAAAATAAATTACATCATATCCATAGAAATTGTTAACATTTCATCATCATATAAGTCACGTCATCATCATAGTGCATAAATTTGATCAAGCAAAAGCATCATACTACGACCTTATGTCACTTCATAATAAGACATCAATTATAACATAACTTAAACTTAAGATTTTCAGAAATAGAAATCATCCACAAAGAAAATAATGAAAAACATGTCTAAAATAATAACCAAATAAGTCGACTTATGTTGAGGAGTTTCTGACTAAGTCCAAGGAAGTCGCTAATAAGTCCTACAAAATAGGAATCAGTCAATTTGGGTTATGACAAAACATCTGAATAAGGTGATTCAAAAAATTAGAAAAAAGACACCCCTCGCCCACGCTTCGACCCATCGACCTGTCACTAGAAATGAAACTAGAAGAGAAAGAGAGGAAATAAAATTATGAAAGATACACAATGTGTATATGTACAACTTGTCTTCTCCAGCAGTGTGTAGCCACGATACTGTGATTTTCTTAAAAGCCCACAACTACAGAACACATAACACCCTTTTTGTTGTGATTTACCTATGATGAGCATGATTCAATCAAATGGTTCATGAAAGAAAAAAACTCCATAAGGAAATGGCTCATGTTTGTGTATACAGTATAACGATGAGCACAAAATAATTTTGGGAAGATGGGGATTTTTTTGCTTTCAATGCATTATATTAAAAAGCGAACAACAATGAATATGAGCCGTCAAGAATATATTTTCATATCACATATGATGTGAACATATTACCATATTATTTGTCAACAATTTATTATCAAACAATGAAAGTTCATTATGAAAAAAGAGAAGTAAAACTTTATGTCACATCACAAGCTATGAATGTAAAAAAATATTATTATTTAAATTTAATTTCTTTTTTTTTTTAAGAATTGCATGAATGCATAAGTATAACTATACATTATTCTAAGTCAGAGGGTAAAATCAAAATTATTTAATGCTTTTTGCACAACACAACATTGGAATGATGTATATGTGTTCGTCTCCATTTTTTTTTTTGAGAGGACAATTATAAATAAGACTGGTAGATTCGTGTTGAAAGCTAAGAAAGAATTGACCAACAAGTTAACTCAGAAACTCACCAGAATATGCTTAGAAATTAGACAAGGCAATGATCTATACAAAGAAATAAGTCCATGTAAAGACACAAGAAATGCTTAGATATTAGACTACCCGATCTTGAAAGAGGTAAAAGTGGGCTTTGTACTACGGTGGAGAAGGAAACTGTATTAAAAGTAAACAAAAAGTAGATTGGATTCGATCTGGTTCACACAGTGATTTTGTAGGTCATTTGTAAATAAGAGTAAAGAAAATACTTAGAAATTACACAAGGTTTACCAAATTACCAGTAAATCATCATATCATGGACATGTCATCTTCTTCCTCAAGTAGTCTTGCCAGTCCAAACCCATTATCATATTTCTTTTTGAGGAAGCCAGTCACAAGCCCCCAGCTTTGTCCATTTGAGTTGGAGGATTCCCCTGAATGGGAACATGAAGATGATGTGGAGGATGACATAGAAGAGGAGGGAGAGAGTGGGGTGGAGTAGGGGAAGTGGCAGAGCTCGCTACTTCTACACACCTTCCAAAACATGAAAAATGTACTTTTTACTCTTTACACTTGCAAACTGTTGAATTATGTTTCTTTATCAATAAAAGACAAATTATTTTCCAGAATGATTTAAAAAATCCACTTATCATACCAAACCATCTATATTCTTCCTACCTTTTTACATACAAGATTTTAATTGAGAACCAGTCATTTATTGGCAAAATTAACTGTCTACATATTTTTCAGAAGAATCATGTTTAATAATATTTATATGATTGTATCATGAAAAACTTCAAGATAGGATTCAAGAATCAAATCTAAAGGACCAATATATCACAAGAAAATATACTAGGTGTATGAAAAAGAAAACATGTAGTTACCATCAAATTAAATTTCTTGTCTTGGTCAAAGTTTGTTGTATGGAATCAAATAAATTGGAACAACAGACTCAAAAAGCCAACTTGTAAAAAGAAAATGAACATAAGAAAAAATAATCAAAAGGGATTGTGGTCAGAAAGGAGATCATTTATCTCTTTTCTCACTCCTTGCTCAAGATGTCAATTATGAGTATGAAAACTAGGCAATATGGACACAAAGATATGTGTATAAAAGGGTATTTCCCGTGCTGACAAAGTAAAACAACCAGATTCCAAGATCTATGCAAAGTGTTTGTCGATTTCAGACTGAATAATTCAAGATGGGTTTCCATGGAATAGACAAAAAGAAACAAAATACAAAAATTATAGACAACGCACCTCAATTTTTTGTAAGAATGCCTCAAAGATATGTCTTCTCATTCGATTCAATGATCGCCAGATTTGAAGAAAATAGATTGGTTGAAAGGCGCTATAAAAACTATGGGAAATACAGTGGCTCAAGCCTCATTTCATTTCCATTGAAGCAAGAGAATTTTAGAAGGAAAATCTATGTAACATTCTCAGAAGGGAAAAAAAATTGAGAGCCACAGGCGACATGCAACCTCTTTTAAATACTAGTTCATGAGGATATTGTTTTTGTTAACAGAATTTGAATATATGGATACATGAGAAAAGATTTAGAAAACATGGAGTCGTGCAAATAGACTGAGAAGAGGCAATCAAATACCTCTAAATATAATTGCTTGAAGAACTATGGTGCATGTAGACATTGAAAAATTTGGTTGTAACTGAATACATAAATTTTACAAATATACAATGAACATAGTTGTCATTGTTGGGCTCAAGAGACCTCAAAAGATAAGCATGCATTAAAAGAGATAACATGTTGGTGGAAATGTGGATTGAATAAAATTACATTGGAAGGAAAAAAATTTCACATCCTATTTTTATTCCCTTAATGGTTGGCGTAAATAGGATAGCATGGAGTTTATAGGTAAGTTGGTAGATAATTATTTCAAATAATATCCTATCGTCTGCATTAATGACTGAGTCGGGAGTCTTTAGAAGACCCAGTCACCTACAGTAATGGCTAAGTATATTCTTCAACCACCCACCATCACTCAAAAATCTTATCCTCCTTCACTCTTGGCTGAATAATTCAACTTCCAGAAACTTCCTTAGCCCTTAATATATAGAGGCAGATGTATCATAGTAGAGGGGAGGACAGAAAGAATGGAAAAAAGCCAGTACGTAGGATAGAAGAAAAACACAGCATGCAGGGAGGAGTGAGTGTGGACTCTAGTGTGTTTCCTGATGTGGGATTGTATTAAAAAAAGATTTGACTTAGCATTTCTCTACACCCAAAAGAACAATCACACAAGATGGGAGTTTTTAGGTTCTTTTCATTCAGTTTAAAATATTTTCAATCCTAGTTTTAACGAGATTCAATTTTTGGTATCCATGTTTGAGTTGTTTTCATCTCTATACCAAACCTCTATCTTCCAAAACTTTCCTCTGAGGCCGTCATACTTTGTGTAGTATCCCTGTAGATCTTGTTGGAGATTTGTTTCTGTGCAGTTGATTGATTGTATGTTTGTCATTGATGACAACATATAATATACATCAGCATTCTGTAAGAACTTATCAAAATAGTGTTATCCAACCTTGCGTGGTTAGATACATGTTGTAGACATGCCTTGGTTACTATATCCATACACGCAGGTCCATATATGATGTTTCAGTCAAGTTGTGTAATTCTGTTATTGGCAATTACAGTTCTGGAAGAGTATCTATTTAGAGCTAACGTATTTAACATGTTTCTTGAGTTGTGCCTATCTTCAGGATATGCGTGTGTATATTCATGATTAGTTATGATTTGATGATATTTATCTAAAGGCGCCAAACATGTTTCAAGAAGATTGCAAAGTTAGAGTTAATTTGGTGAGGCCGACTTAGTGAAGTGTCACGCCTATTCAGTTTATATTTGTGCAGCTGTAATTATGCTTGCGTGATTAGTAAAGCTGACAAGAATGTTATGAAGAGTTTTCTTACAGGTCCCATGATCTCATACTTTGAGGAAGATACTTATAGAAAGTCATTTGTGATACGCTAAGTGTGAATGATACGAAAAGAGACAAAAAATGTACAGAGCATAATATCAGTTGTGGTTCATTCATCAAGAGTCTATGTGAAGAAGCAGTAGAAGATTAAAATACATCAGAACTGATCAAGACAACAGGTCTACTCTACAGTTCATCATCAGATATAGTGCATATTTGTTCTACAAAAGGTTGTAGCCTTCACCATTGAAGCAGTGAGCTTTTTGGACAGTGAGTCCACCACCCCTAACAGGGTTATTTGTAAAAGACTCCTAACAGGGTCAGACCCTTAACCACGTCACTATACTTATTTCTTTGTAAAGAACAACTCCTAATAGGGTTGCAAGATCTTCTAACAGGGATTACTATAAACAAGTATAGTTCATTGTGGGTGCTAATTCCCACCGGGGTTTTTACCATTTGG